>JAGDQP010000429.1:77996-89148 GCA_022664845.1 Lepisma saccharinum | reverse complement strand
TTAATACGTAATTAAATCATGGGGTACGTTTGTCTGTCTACTCTACTATCGCCCACAAATGCTACGAGAGACGACTGCAGATGTGACGGACATTTTTGGACATCAATTGGTGTAGCAATGGTTCTACCTGTCGGGATATATAAACGCACAAAATTCCAAGAGTTGGTCGTATGAAAACCTACATGAGATTGCTGAATCACCGCTAAACCCACAAAAAGTGTGTGTGTGTGTGGTTCCATATCTGGTTTATGAACCATTGGGTCGACCTTCTTCGACACGACAGTAGAAAGCACCGTGCACTACCATATTGTTGACGAATTGGCACAGCAGTTGGATAATGTTTAACTGACAGAGAGTTATTTTCAACAGGACTCAGCGACATGCCACACGTGCAATGTGTCCATGGAACTGCAAAACCGTGTTATATCTAAAGGGTTATAGGCCTCAAGATTACCCGACTTGAGCAACCCGAATTTCATTCTGTGGGCTTTCCTGGAAGACAGGGTGTATGTACACGAACTCCGTACACTATAACGGTTGAAGGACAACATTTCAGGTGAAATCAGGAACATCACTGAAGAAATACTGCAGCAAATCATGGAGACAGGTAGCGGCGTGCCTTAATAAAAACGGCGAAAACTTTTAACACCTTCTCTGATTACAGTCAACGTAATATAATACAATAAAGGTAAGTCTTCTGCAAATTATATTACTATCTATACGCTATATATAATATTACACATCATCTTGTCTGGCTGGTTTTAGAAGAATCACCCTGTAATATTAGTTCTTGTTATTTTCAGTTTTACTATAAAACTTATGGCTTTGAACCCAATCCCTATAACTCGCAAGATTGTAAAGATGGATCCTATTTTGAAGGTATATTTTTCTCGTAAACATTTTTTGGAATGTTCGTCCTTACTTTCGCTGAAAAAGTGTGATTACATTTCCTGTGTGATTCTTTTGAAAAGCTGCTGAAAACCACACGAACCATCAAAGTAATTTATCCTAAATGTACTGGATGTTAGTCAAACAAAGGAAAACGCAAATAGAAGAAAAAGTTTACAAATTCATTTACCACACATTGTGCATGATCATTCTGGTAAATATTTCTTTCTTCAATATCACCACGTGTCACATGTAACACAAATATATTTTTGCCTTCATTTTCCATAATCAGTAGCGCGTGTTTCATAACGTCTTTGGAAAACTTATTATCTGTACGTCAGTGTTGTGATTTGTAGTTATGTGTGTTTGTAGAAGATATTTGGAAGACCATTATTGAAATGTTGAGTAAAAGCGAGCAAGGATAAAGGTTTCTTCCTTTCATAATCTGTGACAGAATTTTGTCAATATGTAAAACAGAAAAAACTGGAAGAACGCATCAAATAGTGTGACACATTTGTAACATTGTGGAAGTGCAAGCTGCTGCAAATCTCTATCATAACCAGGTTGGTATTAACTTTGAACTGCATTTATACATCGCATCAACTCAGTACTCTAAAGTTCCTTTCTGGATATTCGCTGTGTTTTATTATTTTGAACCCGACGATCGTTTCGTAAGGCCTGGTTTCCTTGGAAAGCTTGCGATTTTGAGTGAATAGCCAATTGAAACCCGTGTTACACGTAAAACACGTGTTTCAATTGGCTACTCACCCTAATCGCAAGCAACGCAAGCGTGAATGAAAATCAGCCTTAAGTCTTCCTGCTCACATCGTCAGGAGAACTTGTTTTATGTTAAAGTACAATGCACATGATAAAATCGTTATGATGACATTGTTGCATAAATTCTACCGGTTTACAATATATGTTTAATCTATTATCATTGTTTGAATTACATTTTTATTGTTGTTCTAGGCAGATTGTTAAGCCTGTTCGTCTCATGTCGATATATTCCTTAAAAGTACATTCCACCTATTACTAAGTAGAAACCCATTTTCTTTTTTTCATTATCTTATCATTTAACTCAATTCCCACCGTTTCCAGAACCATTCTGTTGTATTTTATTTCTTCAGAGGGTACTTTTAGGAAGCATATGGACATCAGACGCATGGACTTAACAATCTGCCTAGGACAACAAATAACTATAAATTAAAAATATAATAATAGATTAAACATATATTGTAAACCGGTAGAATTTATGGAATAATACCATAGTGATTGTATTATGCGCATTATAATTTAACATCAAAAAAGATCCCCTGACGATGTGAAAGCAAGGCTTACGAAACAATCATCTGGTTCAAAATAATAAAACACAATGAATATCCGGAAAAGCATTTTATTAATTAAATGTCAGACAAACGTTGTAAAAATCTAAAAACAAGTTTTAACATTAACGTTAGTTGAAAGGGTAACATTTTTGTAAACGCTGTATTTTATAACATTTATTTAAATATTTTAATAAAATGTTTTGTGATAAAACCTTTATAAGAAATGTTACAAATGGAATGTTAACAAATCGTTTAATTAAGGCTATTGTAATGGTCTCTAACCTTAGATATCTGCACTAACATTACCTCCGTAATATTGACTGCCTTCGTATGCCTGTAAGGTTTTTTTATTGTTGTACGAAATTCAAATGCTGCTCTTAAACATTTAAGCCTAGAGAGTTCAAACTTTCAGGGAAGGAAGTTCATAACCAATTCAAAAGTTCAACCCATGCCGATTTTTTTCTTTTCTGTTTATTGTTGTTGTGAATATTCAAACCTATAACCATGAAGCTCTTTCAACAATCACAAGAAAAAAAAGAATAAAATTCGCCATGGATTGAACTTTTGAAATGGTTATGAACTATTTTATCTGAACGTTTGAACTCTCTATGCTTGAATTTCTAAAAGCAGCGTTGCAAACGAAGAAAAATGCATTAGAAACATACTGGTGTAGTGCTGCCATCTACAAACTTTATATATTGTTGGTTTACACTATCCTTAATGTTCAATACACAACTTCTATAACCATTTAATTCGCACAGAATATATAATAGTAATTAAATATTCAATCAATGACCATTAGTAAAATCCTGTTACAAATAGCATTATTGTATTGGCGACCTGAGTCTAAGATGCCAAAAAGCGATAAATAAATTTAAAAAAATCATGATAGGGTTTGACATCTTCAATTTTAATCCCGAAATATATGCAGTGTAAGTAACTACGTTTCTGCTTACATTACAGACTAAATTATAATTTTCTTACACAGTGTCTAATAATATATTTAGCAATAACTGGATTGGTTTCTACAGAAAAAAAATATATTTTACGTATGCACAGCATCTGTACTACAAAGTAACACCGATACAGTAATACCAGCTTGCGAGGAGATAGGTGACTGAACTTAGAGATAACAAAATATATGGTGAGCCAGAAAGCAGAGGAAACAGTAAGGTATTAATTAAGAACAAGATCATAGAGGAAATAAGTTTAAATAGTTGGGAACGTATAAAACAAGCAGTCACATAGGAAATAGGAGTCACTTTAGTATAGGGTAATGAATGTTTCTATTCAGTCCAGCAACTTCTAACTACCCGATTAATATCAAGTAACTGAGGTTGCGAAAGTTGAGGTAAGACCCTCCATATGAACATAAATTGCGTTTGTTTGAAAACAAGGTATGGAAGAAGATACATGGTCCGAAACGGGACAAGATTACTGGAAAATGGAGACGCTTACATAACTAGGAAACTTTCAGACCGACAGAAGAAATTAAACTGAACTAACTTTTCCTGCAATTTTTTTCCAATGCGTTCCAGCACTAGCAGGCGAACCTTCAGCTACTGCTTTCGCCTGCTTGGTGAAAATATAAACAATGAATACAACTGACCTAACATATTGGGACTAATCGAACGAGGGTGTATATTAAGTCAAGTCGAATACTTTTCAAACCTGACTCATTCATAATTTTCCCCGAATGTTCGTACCTCGTCGGTATAACCATTACTGACAATATAATGATGTAGTTGTACACAGTAGCATGGAAAAGTCAATAAAATTGCTTGGTGGTACGGCAAAAGTATACATTTCGATTTAGTGGTAAGTAAGTCTAAAAGTTGGTTTAAAGTAAACCGTTGTTTAAAGTGAAGAAGTTGGCAACGAAACCTTACAAAATGTAGCAGTTAATTCACATATCAGTCATTGTTTGCAGTCGAACGAATTCGCATCGTTTGATGGGGAAAGAGCCTCAGCGAGCGTTCGTGATTACATTTTTCGTCGCCTGTCCAGTAGGAAAAAGGTAAGGCAATGCTTGCATGACGTAACACCTCAATTTAGAACTCGTGGGCCGTAATCCGATTTGCTAAAGCCGAGTTAAAGACTACAACTGGAATAATTGAAGTATATCGCCGTAGAACATGTCCTGGACCTGAACTAAACTGTAGGTCCTTTGATTGAAACTAATTCGTTAATAAGAGTTTGAATTTCTCAAATGGAGAATGCTAATAAAATGAAAAGGACCTGTGAGATTCCGAGTCAATGTACTAAAAACTGCCAACGAACTATCTTAAACATAAAATATCACTACGACTATGATGAGTACGCAAAACAATTGATGTTTATTTCCATCGTTATCGAGTTTTCATTGAGGGCATTAACTCGAAAGTTTAAAAGTGAAGAATTTCTCAGAGTGTACATATTAAAGTGACTATCAATGAAAAAAACTTTATATCAAATGTGATTACTACGTAAAATTTGGTGTTTCTGGCTTCTACTGTTCTCGAGTTATAAATTCTAAACTGGAGAAAACTAATCAAATGTAAAGGATCTTCCAGATTCTGAGTGAGTAGATTAAATATTATCGTTCAACTATTTACACGTCAAGTGTGATTGTTATGCAAAATCTGGTGTGTATATCTTCTAACGTTTTTGAGCTTTAATCGTACAAACATGTTTTGCACTGATCATAGAGAACTTCGAGCTTGCACAACTCAATAAGGAACACTGCAGATTGCACAATTCATCCGATATTACAAGGAAAAGCCAGTATAAATATGTTACAAACTGGTGGAGGATAATAAGAAATAGACGTTAGTAGTTTGGAAAGCTATCACTAGGTAGCAGCACACACTTTGTACGGAGTCAGTGAGTAGCGTCGCCAATGACTATCGTGTAGGAGAAATATACGTTACAGGAGCAGTGCGTTTTTCTATGGACGAAATGTTTTCCTGCGAAGGACAATCATAAGGTATTGTAGCCTGTGTGGAGGCACTTGTCGCATCAAGTGGTGCTCAACTGGATTGCTAAATCGTCCAAAGGACGTTCAAACCAACGGTAGTTAATTCGTTAAAAATTAACTCACAGTCACGATCACTTAGAACTTCACGCTCACCTTTCCGTTGAATCTCACAAAACTCGCGCTCAACAATCCGCACAACCTCAAACTTACTCACGCTCACGTTCACTTCAAGTTCACAATACTTGAACTCACTCGCGGTCACACTCCATTCTATCCCCTATCCTCGCACTCGCTCACGCTAACGTTGAGTTCACAAAACTCACAGTCACTCGTTCTCACGCTCACTTCAAACTCGCACTCACTCGCGCTCAAAATCACCACCGATTGTGCGTGAGAACCGATCTCATGAGCTTGGATACCTCTGGTGGACAGGCAATGTAGCTCGGATGGAGCAAACATGAAGATGATGTTGGAAACTTTTGTCTAATTATGCCTACAAATCCACATCAGAATATACGAGTATGTTTTATTACATATTTTAGTATGGTGGGGTGACATGATTGTGCATTTTCACTTTAAAACCTTATTTTTACAGCCCTAATTTTTCTTAGTAAACAACTAAACTTTTTTGCTGCAAATGACTTAAGTGAAATAGCTATTTTACTGAAAATAAGGAATTCTTGGGAGAAAATGTAACCCAAGAAGCCCGTATACGCTGACTGCACGGTTAACCAGAGCCGGATTAAGGTGAGAGCTGAAGTCCAAGATCCTCACTGGTTCAGGGGCCCTGCCAAAGGAAAATCAATAACCTATGTAAATAGTGACGACCAAAGGAGATAGGTAAGGGACCCCAAATCCAGCTTAATCCAGCACTAAGGTTAACTAGAAAAGAACGTGTGCCTCTGTCTTTCTTCTGTAACATTAACCGAGACCCCCGTGGTCAAGGAGGTAATGTCGCGGACTTCTGATTGGGAATGGGGTAGGTACGCAAGTTTGAACCCTGCTGCCGAATATCCTAACTGAGGTTCCCACAGTTTCACCAGGCGTATTCCGGGATTGCACCTTAAGTAAGACCCTGGCCGATACCTTCCCCATTCCGACCTGACCCAAAGGACCATAAATAAATTTAAATTCTCTGTCTTTCGATGACCTATGCTTTCTAATCGTACTACAGCGTGTTATTTATGTCGAAGTGTTCTATCCAATAAGCCTTCTATATTAATATTTCATCAGAGGCATAAAAAGCGATATTTACGAGTGACTTTCTTCTGTGTTTTGTTTTGTAGGTTGTTTTGTCATGAAGGAGAAACTGCTGATTTTTATGGTTACATTAAGTCTTGTATTGTGGACAGCCAAAGGAGCAACACCTTACAGCTATTCCCGGAGTAAGTATTCAAACACAAACTGTGAAGCAAGGGTAAAAACATGATATAAATCTGTTTCTAGAGCAAATAAAACATGAAAATTTTATTAATTAACAGAGAAGGAACTTAGCCCCAAATCATATGTTCTTTTGTTTTGCAAGCATTTTACGAATATTTTAATTTTTATTACAGTTGAAAATTGGCTTCATAACGTGTTGTCCCGTCCATGTTTGTTTATATGTCTTCAAATGATAAAAGTTAGATTACTTTTATTTTCAACATATAATAGAGACTTTTGGAAATAATTTGGACCAGTCCTTCAGTTGTTTTATACCGAACGTGTGAACGACACACAAACGATGTGCCTTAGGTCAGTCCCAATACAACAGTATTCCACTAGATGGCAGATGGCAGGCGCCAGCACTCTGAGTGAAACCAACTGAATAATTTCCAGAGGCGTAAGTAACGACGTGGTATTTGGCTTTTATTTATGGTCTTTAGGCATCTAAGACTCAGTCCGGAATAGGGGAGGGGAAAGGATGTGGGGTGGTATCGACCAGAACCTAAGTTGAAGGTACCATTCCAGAATTTACCTGGTATAACTGAGGAAAAAATACCTTGTAAAAACAGTTACGACATGGAGGCAGGTGAACATTGTCAAAAGTTGACAATATGGTTCCAATGGAAGAAGGGAGTTCTAGCAACGGAAAATTTATTGTCGGCTAGTGGCCATGTGTGTGGTGAATGCACACCAGCACGAAGCACTGTGTTTAATTGGGTGCAAGGCTTCACGAGTGGGAAGGAGCGTATGAAGAAAGGCGTCAGCTGGAATTATCCAGTGACATCACGAACTCCTGCCGTCTTACAAACCGCGCGAAAGTTAGGTGTGGAAAATTACCGCATCACGTTCGATGAACTTCAACAGGAAACGGGTCTGGGCCGAGGAACCCTGCTGGTGGCGGCTTGTGGTCTAACTAGCAAGTGACGTGCTACAAATACACTCTGACGTAAACAAATCCGATCAGTTTATGTAAAACAGTTTCCTGAATTTTAATTCTTCACTAATTTACCCACAATGCCACTTTTCTATCTAACTAAGAGCTGAGCATCTTGATGGATAAGCATAAACTATTTCATATCTTGATTGATTTTTCTAAACAGTTTCATATATTAGTTAATGCATTAAAAAATTAATATATGAAGTGTCACTTCAACAACTTCATCTGAAAAGCCGCCACTGAAACTTGCATGGCATTATTCATGTCAATCTCCACTTTTTTTCACACATTGTCTCCCACATTCCTTCGCCATGCACTCAGTTAAACTTTGTGCTTCTTCATGTCGGTGTGAATTCACCATACACACAGCCACTAGTCGACAATGAACTTCTGTTGCTGGAACTCCCACCCTCCTTAGGAACCATTCTGTCCACTTTTGACCTCGTCCATTTGCCTCCACGTCGTTATTTGTCAGCCGGTTCACACACACACACTTCCGTTTGCATATTTACTCAGCCGGTCTCACTGGTGGCAGACTGTTGTACTAGAACGAGCCTATTCACACAGCGTTGGAGCGTTGTTCACATGTCCGGTATGCAAGAACTACGGGGCGAATAATTTCCGAACAACCATATTATAAACTAACAAAAAATGTTTTTCTGAAGCTTCTGAATGTGATTTTTAAATTTATTGTCATTTATTCAGATATAATATTTACAGAATTATCATTTCAATTCTCTTCTTAAAATATTGTAAAGATATTGAAATGGTGGGGTTGATCTAAGGAAATACGAAGCCGAAATCCGAAGAAAATGACAACTATTATGTCTGTATGGGGTCGGAGGTAAACTACGCGATGTCATTTTTCGCAAAACTGGAGCTCACTGCATGATTTTGTACATTTGAGCACGCTCTATCACATTTTTTTTGCGACATAAAGTTGTGTTATCAATTACCAATGCTGCTGCAAAACAAACAGTAACTTCTGTGTGTACTTTCAGAGAGAGCACGCTCAAATGTAAAAACTATATACTGAGGTGGAGTTTGATAAGAAAGTCACATAGTGCTGTCTACCTCCGAGGTATAGGTATGTATTTTGGAATTGAATTTACTTTTAAGACCTGTAGGCAACTTAGGCTCAGGCCGGATGTATGATTGGTGGAATGTAGAAAGTGGGAGGAAACGGAAGAACCCCGAGAAAACACACGCACACAGTGTTTGTCCATCACAAAGCCCACATGGCACGAGCAGGGTTTAAACTGACGACCCTAAGCGCCAGAGGTGAGTGCTCTAACCGTTGATCCACCTCGGCTCCTTGTATTTCGGAATTAAAGGGTTGGATACAAGACCCACGTATCCCCATTTTACTAAATTTTACAAGAATCTAGAAATATATTTTAAAAAAATCATAGTATTACGTTGTTTTCCTTGTGTAATGGTATGATGAATTTAACCGAGGGCCTTGGCAACATATAAACGTAAGAAATACACATATATAAGCCAATACTTCGGCTAGTTTTAACTTTATAGTAATGTGTTTCGCAGAGGGAAGGGACCAAAGTCGGACCACACATTGTTTTTTGACCAATAAATATGCATGTTAAAATTTCTGTGTATGTCTCAGAACGATCTCTGTAAATGTCTTTGAACGAAATGTGCTGGCTTAAATCTCCACGTCAAAACCGTCTTACTTATTATTAGTGAACTGTATTCTACTTATCTGTAAAATATATTAAAGTAATGGTTTTGGAAAAGGGTTCTAAAGGCGCATCCCACTTACAAATATTCACCTTGCCAATTGTATACATCAATTGTAACAATACACTAGAGCTACTCAGCGACTGAGTAGCAACATCTTGGGTCATACTTAGAAACATTGCACATTAGCTAACCCGCACAATCTATCTCCTATTGCTTGACATTTTGTGCGAATACAAGAGATTCAAGTTACACGAAAATGGCGCCCGAACAGGGACCACCTCTCAGAACGGTTTCAAAACGTGATAGAAACGTAGCGAGAGACAATGAGAGAATGACCACAAAGAGTATTTCATAGCTTTATTTGTCATTCAGTAAACACGTTTATAATAAAACACTAAAATCCGCCGAGTAAATTTATCTTTTAATTTTAACATTGCAAATCCAGCATAACAGAGCATAACAGCATAATCCAGCAAATAACGTTGTGAATCTAAAACCTAATTATAAAACTACTACGTTTCAAAAACGTATTCAGAATATTGTGAATTGCAATTTGTTTTTAGGTAGTTGCAATTTGTTTTATATACAAATATATTTTTCTAATATTTATTTATTAATAATTTAGGACAATTTCATCCACAAGGTAGGACATGCAGCGACATTAGATGTCCTCCTGGAACTTCTTGTGTATTTATTGACTTACCTTGTCATAGGCCACCATGTATTCCTGTCCCCACCTGCGGAAGAAAAAGTTTGCGTTAGTTACTTTGTTTCATGTAAGTACAAATAATAATATATTTCTGTTAACCTCAAGAAAAGTTTTAAGGTTACATAGAATGTCAGGCTATGGTAGGTTAGGTTAGGTAAAATTGTATATACTGGCAAATGGATTACAACACACATGTACTTAGTCATTCATTGTTTGTAGAATATGTAGAATTATATATCTTAGTAATTGATAGTAGTCTCTGAGATAAAATTACCTTGCAGTGACATCAGAATGTACTTGTTAGCGTGTGAATAGCTTCTTGGAGTTTTATTTATTTTGTTGAATCTAGATTTCTGTCTTTTAAGTTATCAACGACCTAATTAGACTAAAATTTGAGGCATGACATCCCAAAGCTTTCTTAAGAAAGGAGTGAGGAAAGAAAGAGCTAGAGGTGTGTTAATCAAACTTTCCGAAAGCAGAACCATTAATATCTTATAATATTTCCTTTACCTACAATACTTGGCGAAATTCTGACCTTATTTTTAAGAAGATAGCGCTGTAATTGATTTACGTTGTAATGAATCGGTATTTACAAGTGTAACAGAAAATAATTTGTCACTACAAAAACCCCTTCGGGGTAAAGGGAAGAGTGACCCAAGAATCATACTCACAAAAGAAGTGATATCCATTTTGCGAGTGACTTTCTTTGTGTCACTATGGCGAAAGTGTTTCCTTTGTAATAAAATTAAGAGACTAGGTATCCTCCCTTCCACCATAGTGACCAAAGAAAGCCACTCGCAAAGTGGATATCACTTCTTTTGTGAATATGATTCTTGCGTCACTCTCCCTTTACCCCGAAGGGTTTTTTGTACTGATATCACGTAATTTGTATGGATGCCTATTAAAAAAGTGCACAAAAGGTCGATTTTGGACCATGGTAGGCTCCGTATCTCGAAAACGGTAACTCCTATTAAAAATAAATACTTTTTTTTAGTCCTACGGGGCCGGCAATTGACCACCAAACCATTTGGGTACCAACCATTTGGGACTAAAGCAAAAAGACAGACACACTTTTCGATCATTTGTAAAAATTCTGTGATTGGGCTTAAAAAGTCATAACTTTTAAACCCTTTCACCGATTTGGACGTGTGATACATCGTTTGAAAGGTACTGAAGTGTAGATTACGATTCCGCAAGTTTCGGCCGCCTAT
>JAGDQP010000429.1:497-77596 GCA_022664845.1 Lepisma saccharinum | reverse complement strand
TTTGTGAGCGTCACTCAAAGAACTACCGTTCTTTCTGATTGTCAATAAAATGTTAACTGAAGATGTACACTATACCTGAAAGGACAAAAAAAAATCTAATATAAGTTGACAAATCATACAGTTTCCATGCCGTAAACGTCGGTGGGCCGGTGGCAGCCAGCAAGCGTCGTGTCGCCAAGTTTTAGAGGGCCGTTAGCGGTGTTTCACGGCGGTACCACCTCCATTTATACAAATATATCATCCGCGGGCCACAGGTGGCATAAAGTCGTCGAATAGCTCATGTGCCACCAGTGACCCGAAGCGAAGGTGTCAAAAAGTGTCTTTTCAGTTGATCAAAGTAGAGTATTTCGAAAAGTTAGAGTGTCAGTTGCTGTTTATTGCTAAAAAAATAATTGGCTTCGCTCATTATCTCCATGATTAGAGCATAGGGGATTCTCTCTGGGGGACCGCACCGCCATTGTGTCGATCTGCCACCCTTGGGGAGATTTTCCCCTGTTGAAATGGTACACCTTTATACCAAATTTTGTTTTTCTAGCTTCCGTGGTTTGAAAAATGGGTTTCGTGGCGGCCATTTTGGATACAAGATTGCGACTTTTCTAACGCTTTCTTATATTGTCGTGACCTACTCGTGATGGTACACCTTCATGTAAAATTCCATTTCTCTAGCTCGAACGGTGTCGAAAGTGGGTTTTTGGGCTGCCATTTTGAATCCAAGATGGCGACTTTTCCAAAAAAGTTGTAATATCTTTTTAAACCAGTTGTGATAATACACTTTTATGCCAAATTTCATATCTCTAGTTCAAACGGTGTAAAAAATAGATTTTTGGTCGGCCATTTTGGATCCAAGATGGAGTCTTTGGATACATTATGTAATATTTTCTTAATCTACTATTGGTGACTAATCTACTATTGACTATCTTCATGACAAATTTCATTTCAGTAGCTCCAGCGGATTAGACTATGTATTCTATACAACAATGGGTTTGGGGCCCATTTTGGTTCCAAGATGGAGACTTTTTCAACATTTTGTAATATTTTTCTAAACTACTAGTGATCATGTACCTTCATACCAAATTTCGTAGCTCTAGCTCAAATGGTGTGGAAAACGGATTTTTGGGGTCCGCCATTTTGGATTCAAGATGGCGACTTTTTCAACATTTTGTATAGTTTCGTAACCTACTAGTGATGTTGTACCTTCATACAAAATGTCATTTTAGTAGCCTCAACTATTTAGGCTGTGTATCCTATACAACAATGAGTTTCGCGGCCATTTTGGATCCAAGATGGAGACTTTTTCGAAATGTTGGGTTTTTTCCTTTATCTACTCTTGATCATACACCTTCATACCAAATTTGGTGTTTCTAGCTTCAGTAGTTTGGTCTGGGAATACTGATGATCAGTGAGTGAGTCAGTGACCATGGGGCTATATATAGTATGTGGACCTACTTTGCTTCGCTAGTGGCGCTACCCCTAGCTGCGTTCCCAACATAGGAGTTTGGGGAGACTGCGTCCCCTTTATTGTAATTAGGGGGTATCTGGCGGACTGCGCCTCCATGGTACAAATATACGACCCACCGGGGGGGAGGCCGCGCCCCCATATGGGGGTTTTCACATTTTTTTGTGACCTCCTCGTCATGGTACACAATCATACCAAATTTCGTTTGTCTATCTTTATTGGTTTAGAAATGGGGTTTTCGGGCGGCCATTTTGAATCCAAGATGGCGACTTTCCCAAAATTTTGTATTATTTTCCTAAACTACTATGATACACCTTTATGCTAAATTTCATATCTCTAGCTCAAACATTGTGGAAAATGGATTTTTAAGTCCGCCATTTGCATCCAAGATGGTGTCTTAGAGTACATTATGTAATATTTTATTAACCTACTATTGATAGTGTACCTCCATACCAAATCTCATTTCAGTAGCCCCTGCGGAGGCTGTGTATTCTATACAACAATGAGTTCGGCGGCCATTTTGGATCCAAGATGGCGTCTTTGAACACATCTCGTAATATTTTCGTAACCTACTGATGATATTCTACCTTCGTAGCAAATTTCATTTCAATAGGTCCAGCCGTCTTAGTGGTTTAGAAAATGGATTTTCGGGCAGCCATTTTGGATTAAAGATGGCGACTTCATAACATTTTATTATATTGTCGCGAATTACTCGTGATAATACAACTTCAAATAAAATTTCATTTCTCTAGCTCAAAAGGTGTCGAAAATATTTTTTGGGCGGCCATTTTGAATCCAATAAGGCGACTTTAAAAAATATTATTTTCCTAAACTACTAGTTATGATACACCTTTATACTAAAGTTGGTAGCTCTAGCTCAAACGTTGTGGAGAATTGATTTTTAAGTCCGCCATTTGGATCCAAGATGGCGTCTTTGGGTAAATTGTGTAATATTTTATCAACCTACTATTGATAATTTACCTCCATACCAAATTTCATTTCAGTAGCCACAGCGGTTTAGGCTGTGTATTCTATACAACAATAAGTTTGGCAGCCATTTTGGATCCAAGATGGCGATTTTGAATACATCAGGTAACATTTTCGTAATCTACTAGTGATGTTGTAAATGTATACCAAATTTCATTTCAATAGGCCCAGCCGTTTAGGCTATGTATGCTATACAACAATGAGTTTGGCGGCCATTTTGTATCCAACATGGAGACTTTTTCAAAATGTTAGATTTTTAACGTTTCCTACTCATGGTCCTACTACACCTTCATACCAAATTTGGTGTCTCTAGCTCCAGTAGTTTAACCTGTGAATTTTGATGATCAGTCAATCAGTCAGTGACCATGCGGCTATATATTATATGGACTCGATTTACTTCGCTGCGCTCCCAACATGTGGGTTTGGGGGGCTGTGCCCCCTTTATCGTAATCAGACACTCTGGCGTACTGCGGCTCCATGGTACAAATATACCACCGACCGGAGGTGCATCATTTCTTGTGACCTACTCCTCATGGTACACCTTCATACTAAATTTCGTTTGTCTAACCTTAGTGGTTTAGAAAATAGGTTTTCCGGTGGCCATTTTGGATTAAAAAGGCGACTTTTTGAACGTTTTCTTATATTGTCGTGGCCTACTTCTTATGGTACACCTTCATGTAAAAGTTCATTAATCTAGCTCAAATAGTGTCTAAAATGGGTTTTCCGGCGGCCATTTTGAATCCAAGATGGCGACTTTTCCAAAATGTTATAATATTTTCCTAAACTACTAGTAATGATACACCTTTATGATAAATTTTGTACCTCTAGCTCGAACGGCGTGGAATATGAACTTTTAGGTCCGCCATTTTGGATCCAAAATGGCGTCTTTGGACACATCAGGAAGCATTTTCGTAGCCTTCAAGTGATATTGTAGCATTATAACAAATTTTATCTCGCTAGCTCCAACGGTTTAGGGTGTCTATTCTATACAAAAATAGGTTTGGCGGCAGTTTTGGATCCAAGATGGTGCCTCTTTTTTTATCATTTTATAATATTTTTCTAATGTACTAGTGATCATGTGCTTTCATACCAAATTTCGTATTTCTAGCTCAAACGGTGTGGAAAATGCATTTTTAATGTCCGCCATTTTGGATCCAATATGGTGTCTTTGAATGCATCTCGTAATATTTTCTTAACCTGCTAGTAGTGGTGTACGTCCATGCCAAATTTCATTTCATTAGCCCCAGCCGTTTAGGTTCCCTATTATATGCAACAATGGGTTTGGCGGCCATTGGAGCCAAGATGGCGACTTTTTAAAAATGTCGGATTTTTTCCTTTACCTACTCATGGTGCTACACCTTCATAACAAACTGCTCCAGTAGTTTGACCTGTGAATTTTGATGATCAGTCAGTGAGTGACCATGCGGCTATATAGTATATGGATATATTAAGACAGACTACCTAGAAGCCTTTACTATTCATTTATAGTCTATGAACCGTATAGTATGGCACCAGGCTTTGAACACAACACTTCGATTAAGTTTATATTCTTCTGTGTCTTTTATGAAGTCTCTTTGCGTAGGTAATACAAGGCAAACTTACGGTATAAACTTGGAACGCATGATCTTCAATACCGAGGCGCCGTAGCATAGTGGTTGTGGGTTCGATCCCAGCGGCCGACCATCCTGACTTAGGAGTTTACATATTTTTTTCTGTCACACCAGACAAATGCCAAGATGGCGCCTTCAACATAGGCCCTCACGTTCCCGAATCCTTTCCCCTCGTCCATCCCGGCCTGAACCTTGGATGACTAAAGTACATACATAAAAATAAAAAAAACATGATCTTTTGGTTATGTTACCGCAAAGTTCAGACTAATTTTAGGCTTTATTTTTAAAGTGATATTTATCGGTTCAGACAGAGGCAGCCGCGGCCTACGAATGCCACAAGTAAGAGGAATGGCAATCAATGAAGATACATAAATTCAATGTAAGAGAGATGCACTTCTGTAGGCAATCTCCCGGAAACAGGAAGAAGGAAGAAGCAACCACGTCCTTTGTCTACGTCACAATTAAGCCAAGGAGAATCCTGGAAAACCCTAGCCAGTATGAACAGAAGCAGAACTTGAACTTGCTTGTCTCCGTAGTGAATTCTGTGATCGAAACCTCTTGACCATGGGGTCTGTATAGCTTCAAAGTTAAATGAGGGGGCTTAACATATGACCACAAGCAATGAACGCAAGAATTTACTATTAAGTTACGACTGAGCTGAGAACCATTTCTTACCATCTAATCTAATGTTTCGGCACCGGGCTTTGAACACACGATATCCACACTCTAGAAAACAAAAATTCAAGGCTACAACTATATTAAAACAAAGACATACATAATACAGTAAAAAAAATCAGTAAATATTGTAACAAACAAATTTGTGCATGTATAATTACGTTTTCAGAAAACTACGCAAACAATAAAAACACAATACATAAGTTTCTAAGAACAGAAAAAAATTGAATATGATAATAAAGAAAATAATTAGAAACTAATCAAATCCAGGAAAAGAACACTTAATATTCGTAATAATACTAATTGGAAAAAGAGACTCTCAGAAATCGCACTCATTTACTTAGATAATTAACATCTGTGCAAGGTCTTTTCATGAATCAGAATCCACCCTTGAAATCACTTGCTTTTGTTGCTTACATGCTATGCTAATGCGACAGTAAGATTTCCGTTACGTCACAATTTGTTCAGAAATATATACTAATTGACATAAGAAAAGGTAGGAACTACAACCGAATACAAACTTCAACGAACGCTTGAGACGTTTTAAATACATTTCAATTCAAGCCGTCAAGTGTACCAGATTTATGTGGATCCTTCAGTCCATCCAGTAAAGAAATATTTTGTCATCCAAGTGTTTGTGTACACGTACGTATTTATAGATTTACTGTACTCTCTCTCTCATTAGTGATTAAGCCGAAGGAAAAGGTCCTTTGAGACAATATTAGTTCGCTTGCCCATTGTTGCCAACAGTAACCCACATAGCAAAATGACGTCCCAGGGATATCTGACGGATCTCCTGGCAGGATATCGGGACGTCCGTAGGACGTCCTGTTTAAGTCCCGTTTACATCCATGGGACGTATAGTTATAATTAATCCTTCGTATAACTATACGAAGGCATATCCTTCGTATAGTTATAATAATAGTAAGGGCGATTTAATTTATAGGAATTCCAGGTAGGTATTCCCGCACGGCTTTCCGGGGGACATCCAGGGGACATCCATACGGGATGAACTGTTTGTATTGCCCACAGAGTTATCCCACGGACGTCCTTAGGACATCGCTATGGGAGCAGGACCATTCTGACGGTAATGGGGTCTAAATGGGACGTCCCAGGGACGTACTCTGCTATGTGGGAAGTTATTAAAATTGGCCAGACAAGTTCTAAAAGTGGCTAAAATGCTATGTTTCCAATGGAAAACGTCACTTTTATGGCTAGACCGGATGTAGATTGTAGCAAAAACCTTTATGTCAACAACAGAAAAATTATAATTTTTAGTGGCAAAATGAGATTCCAAATTGGTTAGATTTAGCCAGAAAGTGATCAGGTTGGCCACACTGCATTTGAAGGTTTACATTTTTTGTTTTTTACTTTTCAGTGTTATGTAACTGTCACGTCTTTGCAGTTTTTATTGATATTTCATTTAGTATATTAAAACTTATGTTATTGTGTAAATTGTGACTATGTTAACATGTGTGAATAAGCGTTTTACCACTGTTGTAAAATTGCATTTACATCCCGATTTCTCGGTGATATGTGTGGTGATGACAAGGAGAGGTCTCAAGCTGGGAAGTGAAGTGTGGGATCCAACTTCCTTTTGTGATAATTTACCCTTCAAGTGTGAAGATAGTAGAACACTAGTGTACACTTTTTCAGCCAGTTTCGAAATATCAAAAGATCAACGTTTGCGTAACATCTTATATACCTTAAGATGTCTTTTCACTGTCAGCCGAATGGGTGTCGGATGTAGTAGCATATTGATTTCACGAGCCAGAGATTGTAGGTTCAAATCCTGCTACGTACCCATTTCTTCTTCATTTGTTTGGTCAGCAGAAGGAGGGAAAAGATATATCACAAAAAGATTATAAACTTTTAGAATTTGTGCCAATTAAAGGAACTGCAATCTGCATTCAGAACACAAGTTTATCATATAGACAGCTAATCCGCTCCTTAAGAATGCGGGCTGGAACTCTTTACTATCTCCGTTGGAGAAACAATGGATCCAGTGCCTATATTTTAAGTACCATCTCCACATTCGCCTCGTGGGACATGGAAAAGTAGGGTAAACCTCAATCAGGATGGTCACTCGAGCCCGCACCGTCTCTCCAATGCTTATAAGAAGTTATTCATCGTAACCACGAAAGCTGTCTCTTTCTTTTCGATTGACCCATCTAATAGAAACCACGCCAGCACACAAAAGTTCAATTACGTGTTCTTGATTGCCGTAAACATTCTCACCCTCCGCTCGGAAAGTTTCGGTCGCTTTCGTAAGTGTTCAGTAATGAATTAATGAGATGAAGGAAATGTTTTTCTCCTTGCTTCATATTCAGGTAGTTACGCGAATATCTTGTACTAGTATCAAGGTTAGGAGTAAGATGGCAGCACAATTGAGTCACCACTGCTGCCATCCTACGGCAAATTTCGAAAGTCCTTGCTTTACGTATCTTCATAGTTCGTGATTCATGTTCATCTTGAGGTTTGTCTTGCGGGTGTCTTTAGACTGAATGGTTGAATGCCGAGAGGGTATTGAATGCAGACTATGGTTACTACCTTCTTCATCCATTTCCATAGAATTTGTATCTCACCAAGGGCTTAGATGATACAATCCAGGTTAAATGAAAGGAAATGGTATTTCAAGTCATGAACGATAGCAGATAATCTCAGGTCAAATATATATTTTTGAAACTAGTAAATGTGACTGAGACATGCCTTAGAATGTTGCTAATTTATTTCAGTATATATATATATTAAAATTAAACCATTGTAAACAAACACTTTAACTGTTCTGAAAAAAGACCTTGAACTCTTTCAGTGAATATTTTATCCATTGCAAATGTTTAAAGTGACACTAATGAAGTTCGTTCTGTTTGATAAATTCGCAGGGTCCCACAATGGAATGGAATGCAGCAGTTGCAGTTACGCTTTTTCTTCTTGGAGCAAGTTATATCAGCAGTTATCCATTTCCAGGTACGTTTGTAATTTATAAAATGGATTTAAAGGCAGTCATACCAAAAGGGTCTAAGAGCTAACAAAAACGTGTGATAACTTAGTAAAGAAACACATAAAATATTGATAATCGTTCCTGTTAATGTTAGGAATAAATACTTTACAGAACTTGTGTATCTCGAAGCGAATATTCTTCGCAGGCTTAGTTACAGTACCAGACAGATCACAAATGAGCAAGATAAATAGAGAAGGACCTAAGTAGGAACCTTGGAGAACACCCGAAGTAACTAGGTTAGGTATACCATATAAAATAATAAAACAATAAAAATGTTCTCAATTTCTGAAATAGCTTTCCAATTCCATAGGCTTTGAGAGTTCGTTTATTCACTAACAGTTCCTTTACTCTGTCACACACTACATGGTATACATGTTACCAGTAAAAGTAAAAATGCGTCATGGCTTAAGATAAGGAAGTTTGTAACTTCAAAGGAAGGGAGAAAATGGTCTCTTCCGAAAGGACTTCAAGTATGGTTGTAGGTACTATCGCCGACCACGGTAGTCGTGTGGACTGAGGCATCAGTCTAGGGTCTCCGAAGTTCTGGATTCGAATCCCGGTTGAAGCATGGATTTTAGAAACTTGCACAGTAAAAAAATAGCTCTGTTAATTCAACACAATGCAGTGTCCCAGCGTGACTACCACTTTTGTGTGTTAAATCAACACCACACACGGTGTTGATTTCGTTACTGGGAGAAAAAAAGTTACGGCTGTAGCGAGATTTGAACATGGGTTGCTGCTGAAAGTTAAACGTCTTACCGTCTGGGCCAAATCGGCAAACAGAAAAAAAACACTAGATTCCAACAGTATAAAGGATCAAAAATATGTTGCTGAATCCCCCAACACAAACGAAGTTACTCTTACGACTTATGCCATGATCTAATCACTTTTCCATTGGTCAATTAGAGATCACAATCCCCATTCATTGAGAATATATTCAATTTCTATGAAAGTAAGCGAAGCATTCGATATGTTACGACAAGAAAAGCCGTAATGCTTTTCAAGTGTTTGGCTGTCGCGATCTTAATCGCTTGCTTTCGTGTAAATGGAACATTCTCAATGAATGGGAATTCTGGTCCCCAATTGACAAATAGAAAGTAATTAAGGTGATTTCGTGCGAGTAACTTTGTTTGTTTTGGGTATTCAGCAACATATTTTTGACCTGCTACACTGTTTGAATCTAGTATAGTCGTTTGATTTAAATGTTCAATAAATATCGTTTGTTTCTAGTGCTTGATGTGTCTGGCGAAGTGGCAGTTGGTTAGAGTGTTTCGTCGAGTGAGGTTGTGTTCTGACCTGTAGGTGCTTGTAAGTGACGTAAGCTATTTTAGCCCTACATTTAGTAGAACATTTTTATTCTGATATTGTTTAACTCTTAGTGTGGAAATAAGTTTAAAATGTCGCAATTGATTAGAAAAGACATTATAACGTGTGTGTTTTGATAAAGACAGGCGCCAGTACAGAACAACACAAATTGAAATACATACCTGGATACAAAGTGTGTTTAATGTAACTCCTGATCAAATCACAGCTTTACAACTGGATAATGAAGCATACTGTGTGTTTATTAATTTTCTGTCACCAGTATTGTTTGAAACGGTCCTGAGGAAGACACCAAATACTGTTCCCTTTAAACATTCAAATGGTGAAATCAGTCAGGTAAGCATTGAGAACGCATCAGAAGTTCTAACCAAAGTGCGAATGTTTATCCTTCCGATTGAAATGAAACTAAATAATATATCCAACGTATTAAGTGATTATGGACAAGTTAAAAGTGTTGAGAATGAGAAGTGGTCCCAGCAATTTATGTACCCTGTTGAAAACGGAGTTAGGTGTGCAATGATAATTTTATCGCTCAACATTCCGTCACGAGTGATGTTTAAAGGATTCCGTGGTAGTGTATTGTACCAAGGTCAGGTGCCCACATGTTTTGATTGCTTTTCCGAATTTCACTAAGCAAATCAATGTGCCAAGCGTACAGAGAAAATGCAACGAAGAAATCAGGCAGAATCGCTTGCTGTTAATACTTTGACTCACCCTCCCTCTCCTTCTAGTTACACCTCCAGTGTTCGATTTGCCAGGGGTGACACACTCTATCCCTGGTTCGTGAGGATTTGATCCCCGGTTGTTGATTCTAAATATCATCCCAACCAGGGATAGAATCTTTGTATTTTTACCTAAACAGGTAGTATGTTGGAACTTACCAGCAACCACTAGTTTTAGGATCCCCCCTTCGTAAATGATATCAAATCGAACACTGTACACCTCTGTAGTAGTGTCAAGCCCCCTCGTTTCTCCATTCAACACCCTCATAGCTTTTAAGCAACATTGCTGAAAACATGACTGTTATTGGTCATGTATCCATGACAGAGAAACATTACATGACTCAGTTCTTGCACCAGCAGGGGAAGAGAAAGAAAAGGAAATTGTTCCGTCTTCTGAGCAAATTCAACAGCAGGGTCTTCCCTCTCCCCTTTCCATAGCAGAAGCTAATAGCAATCATGTAAGTGCATTACGTGACAAACAGAGCATGCAGCAGAAAGAATCTGTCCCCCCTTCTCCCTCTCTGGCAATAAATGAAGCCAATCCCGCTTGTTCCGCGGAAGACTCAAAACCTCCTTTTGTAAGAAACAACGGGGATAATATTGAACAAAATAACCCTGTAAACGTTGAAGAAAGCGAGTTCTTATACAAACTTTCCTGGGCTACACACAGTACCTTCAGATCGAGGAAAACGAGAGTACCTGGAGGGTTTCTTTCAGCGCCAGCTATGACTCAAGAGAAGGTAAACCTTCCAAACAATAAAAGGACGAAACTTGCCAATACCACACACAAAACTCTGAATGAAGATTTCTCAACGAAGAGTGACAACGATCAAGAAATGCAAACTGATGCTCCATAAAATGTCATGAGAAAAACTTTTTTTGTCGGTTAACGTTAACCGATTCTAGTCAAATTTGAAGAAAGATCTTTTCAAGCAGTTCGTTTATCATCACGTTGCTGATGTTGTTGCGTTACAAGAAGTAGTGTTCGAGTACTTCCTTTTTGTTTTGGGATATAAAAATTATGTTAATATTGGAACAAGCTTATTAGGTACTGCCTTTTTAGTGAAAGAAGGAATATAAATTAAAGACGTTAAAACGTTATTGAATTGAAGGGGTATTGTATTTTACTGGAATAATAGCGTTGTAATAAATTTGTACGGATATAGTGGCCATCAGAGGTCATGAACAATTATACAATGAAGAAATTGTACACTTATTCACAGGTTATTATAATGACGTATATTTACTAGGTGATATCAACTGTATACTTAGAGCACAAGATTCCCAAGGTACGCCATCATATAGATCATTAGTTCAAAATCACAATCTTATTGATTGTGCTATCTATACGAAAAAAGATAATATTTTGACTTATGTTAGTGAAAACTCTGGAAGTAGAATTGATGTAAGTTTTGTAAGCAAAAGTTTATGCTCCTGTATTCGAAACTATAGTGTACATATTGCTCCTTTTAGCGACCATTTTGCGATTTTACTCGAGATAGCTGTTGGAACACAATATATATTAATTATGGTAAGTCTTATTGGAAAGTAAATACCCGAATTCTAGCGAACGGAAACTTCCTACTTAATATTACTGAAGAGTGGACAAATTGGTGCAAACTGAAATATCGTTTTGACTCAACCGTGTCCTGGTGGATGTCTTTAGTGAGAAAGAAAAGTAAGTGGTTTTGCATACAACAATCTAAAGAACATGTGAAATATTACAAAGCAAAAATCCTTCAATTGCAACGTCACCAAAATGCTAAATTGAAACTACAATGCAACCAAGAAGATACGTTACCTAACGAAAGACTAACTTTGTACCATGTTATTAAAACTAATAAAAAAGAAGTCGTCAACAACTCATATCAAAGATTGTTACCGAAAATGGCACTGAAGTAAGGAGTCAGACCGAAATTGCCTCCCTCATGTTTACTAAATATCAAACATAAAGTGAAGACAAACTTTCTTGTGGTATGGCTCCTGACGGTTCCTTCCCAAATAAGGTGTCTCAACTGGATAATAATATGCTAATCAAACCCTAGAGTGCTGATGAAGTTTGGCAAGCTTTTACCAACTTAAAAAAGAATAAAATGTCAGGTGAAGATGGTATAATGGGTGAAGTATACGTAAAACTTTTCCCTGTTATAAAGAATGTACTTACGATGATAGTCAATGATAATAATCACTAATATTCAGAGTACTACTTTTTCTAATGGAAGAGTCATTTTAATTGCAAAAACTAACTATCTAAAAATGGTGGGGATTATCGACCCCTTACTATGTTAAATATAGACTATAAGATCGCTGCTAAATGCTTAACAAATCGTTTAAAGATGGTTATCCCGTCTGTATTACATCCCTACCAAGTCGGAATGAAAGAGGAATATAAAATGCTGGATCTTTTAATGAACTTGCGAGAAGCTATTGCATGTACAAAATTTACCGAAGAAACTAGCGGACTGTTGTGTCTTGATTTTAAGAGTGCTTTCGATCTCGTCAACCATAATTATTTATACAATATTATGAGAAAAATTGGACTTGCAAATTCTGTTATTCAACAAGTTCAAGCACTGTACACATCATCGAAATCCCAATTGCAAATAAATGGACATTTCACTTCGTACTTTGAAGTAAAAATTAATCTGTCTGACAGGGATTCCCTCTGTGCATGTTGCTTTTTAATCTACATCCCACGACTCTACTATATAAATTAGAAGATACAGTGCAAGGAATTCAATTTGGTGACCCCCGTTTACGTGTTTGTGCCTTCGCAGATGATGTAACTGTCCTGATGAAGCATAAAGATGAGATACAAAATGTCTTGGAAATATTAAAATCGTATGGTGCAATGAGTGGTGCTCGATTAAATGGAAAAACTAAACTACTCAAGCACGGGATGGGATAACCAACATTCAAATTTACCAATCAAATATGAAAATCAAGTGAAAATATTAGGATTAGAATTTTGTCAGAATATATCTGAAATGAT
The DNA here is from genome assembly GCA_022664845.1 of Lepisma saccharinum. NCBI lineage: Eukaryota > Metazoa > Arthropoda > Insecta > Zygentoma > Lepismatidae > Lepisma > Lepisma saccharinum. Next base: position 64,830 of record JAGDQP010000429.1, on the reverse strand, counting down.
TACAAAAATATTGGATCAAGATTACTCAACTAGTTACACGTCATCAATGGAACTCAAGAGATCTCTGTTTGCAAGAAAGAGTTTGGATTGTAAATACTTACATGGCAGCACGAGTTTGCTACATTGGTTAATTATTACTTTTATCATAAGAACATGGAAGACAGATACAAGCAGCGTTGTACTGGTTTATCTGGATATTTAAAACTCCTATGTATGTTCTAACATAACCTCGAGAACATGGAGGCTAGAATTAATTGATATCAAGAAGAAATGTTCAGTCTTGTACTTCATCAAATGGTTTCATAAGCTTCATGTTGATACTGCCAGTTTTGTGAAAAGCTGGGGCCTACACTAGATAATTCAAACAGGTTTTGTATCTTCCCTTAATCTACAAATATTGCCAAAAGATGTATTATACCTATGTAACAATATTTTAGAAAGCATTTACATAAAGTATGACTTAGGTACAACTATCCGTTCGCTACTTAAAAATGTATACCAAATTACTCAGTTCCAACAAAAGGTAATTAGCAAACAAGAGGCATCTCAACCTCAATTTCATTGGAAACAAATCTGGCGAAATGTACATAATCCTGTTTTAAATGTGAATCAACGATCAAATTGGTATAAAGTTGTTCATAACTTGGTACCAACCAAAAGTAAATTAACTCAAATTAAACTCAATGCCGATCGAAATTGTGACATTTGTAAACAACCTGATACTATTCAACACCGTTTACGCACATGTACAAATGTACTGCCAGTCTGGCAATTTTGTTGGAAACACCCTGAGAATTATGTCGTTGTAATTTACAATCCTATCCCTTAACAATGTTTCTGTTTCCAGATTTCAATTATTTTCCAACAACAAAGCAAAAGACTGTAATCTGGTTGTGTGGTGTTACTATTGACTATATCTTGACAACAACGCATTGCACCTTACAGGACTACCAATACCACATGATGAAAGAAAGATGGAAAATTTCACCTGACATTGTACAAAAGAATTTTGGAAACTTTCTTAATGTATTTGATGAAAAGATATAACTTTTTGTTTACATTTATCAGTGAATATTAAATATTTTACTCTGTTTCTATGCTTAAATAAAAAAAACGAGTTATAGTTAAAATGTCAGATAAAATTATGTATCATTAATGGTGAATAAGAAAAAAAAAGTGAAGTCAGTAAGATGCTCGACTTCTAACTGAACAACCCATGTTCGAATCTCGCTACAGTCGTAACGTTTTTGTTCTACCTGTACTGAAATCAACACCATGTGTTGTGTTGATTTAACACGCAAAAAGGTGTAATCACGCTGCGACACCGCATTGTGTTGAATTAACACAGCTATTTTTTTTTACTGTGTAGCAAGTAATAGAGTCGTTCCAGGATGAAGTTATTAGTTACTAAACTGGTCAAAATATAAAGTTTACAAAGTTTTTAGTAGGTGCTTTCGGCCCTCCAGTAGGATTACCAACAGGAAATTGTCAAATACCGTACAAAACTCCGAGGACGTTAAAAAAAAGTGCCGGACACATTGAATTTGCAGCAATTAAAATTGTTATTGGCAGAATTATGTTCCTCATGTACTTTCTAGCTTTGTATTAACTGGCTTTCATATTAAACATTAATAATATCAGGGGATATCTACATAAAATAATAAACCTGTCAGAAATAACATCAAAATTATATATTATTTAGCAAAAAAATGTGTTAAAGATTTTAATACATCAACAGTAGTACCAGAACGGACCCTAGCAGTTATTACCATAAATAGCGATAAATGACCACTCTTGACCATCGATAAACTTTGGTAAACTTTATTTTTATATGGGTCAGTCTACTAACTTTGGACTTCGGCCCGTCACGATTCATCCCTCAGCTATTAAAATCCACACCCACGCCCCTGCTGGGACTCGAACCTTCGAGTCGTTGGCCTACCGCCGCAGAGCGCACGGTCACCCGGCCGTCTCTTGACCATCGAGTTTACAATAAATAACACAAACAATGCAAGCCCAAATACGCTAACTAACATCTTGCTTCCTTTATTTTTAAAATGCCAGAATTAAAAAAAAAATGCCGGCCTGATATACAAAAAGACATGTCCGGTAAAAACCGGAAAGTTGGTGACCCTACCCTCGATATTCTTAATAAAATACGAGTAGCTCTAATGTTAATTTGCTAATGACTGTACAATAAGCGCACAATGACTTCAATAAAAAAAAGATAAAAAAAATAGTACTTATTTAGAGCATTCGCAGTACTTGTTCTAATTTAGCCATATTTAGACTCTGTGTTTAGTTTTGTTAAGTCTTGTAAAAATAGTAACTTGATTTAGAAGAGACAGAAACAGCAATTCACTATTAATTTAGATCGCAATTCATATTATAAATATCATTTCCCTGTATTCTTCTTGATAGAAAATTGTGAGATGAAGCGATGTCTTCCTGGAACATTTTGTGTGATGCAACAGCAACCATGTCATAGTTATCCATGCCCTCCTGCAATGCCGACATGCAGAAACTACACCCAAAGAAGCTTCCACGCAGAGCCTGGCTACACTCAACCTGGACAGTATCCACAAACAGGGTACAACCAACCAGGAGGATATCCTCCACAACCAGGTTTTAACCAGCCAGGAGGATATCCTTCACAACCAGGTTACAATCAACCAGGATATCCACCAATAGGTTTCAATCAACCAGGATATACCCAGCCAGGATATCCCAATCAACCTCAACCAGGGTTTACACCAGGTAAGTTTTTCTCTAAAGATACCGTTATACACATTATAAGGAATTTATTTGGTTTAAATGGCAAATTGCTTAATTCGTGTTTAAAAATGTGTATTTTTTGAATTAATACTGCAACGGGAGTACAAATTATCAGGCTAAGTCAATGTCGAAAGCTATAACGCCGATTGTAGCGCCATATCAGTGATAGTAGAGAGAACAAGCGTTTTTCCACAACGTGTTGTGAAAAAAATTGGAAAATTGAGTCTGGCGAGCAACTACCAAGAAATTCTATAACATAGATAAGGATTATTAAAGAAAATAAGAAGAATGGTGACGTGTGAAAAGAATAAATCAATGTAGTAGAAAAATTTACCAATTAAGTACCTGGCAACATTACTGACAGTTGAAAATCAGGTGATCTTGAGACCCAGAATCATAGAGTTAGGAAGAAAATAGAGATAACATACATGACGTCACATGAAGCCAAATTACGGTTCATCGGCAGCCATCTTGTGTGTCCTTATTAGAGGCCCTCTATACCGAGTAATGTGAGGATTGCCTTTTTCGATAGGAGGATGAATGCACCTCAGAGAGGCAATACTAGGAAAAGAGGGTCTCTAAATATGGGGTCAGTTAGTATGGCCGAAATGCCTCGTCTCTTCCGTCTCATTGGCTTGATTCCCTTCTCCAACAAAACAGCCTACGGTTCCCTCTATTTATATTCCTAACTCTATGCCCAAAACAGTTTTGAACTATTCTCAATAGGATAATTCGTTCAAGTTTTTGGTAAGAACAACTTTTAGTCATTTTTACCCCCTTTTCCTTGTAAGCAAAACATAAGCATGTAGCCAACCCTTCCTCTTGTGCTTACGTAAAACTTCTCAAATACGTTATCCTTATTTCAAAGTCTAAAAATTATTTAAATCTTCAAATCTACACTAATATGTTTTTCATCGAATCTTACGTCAGCATTGGTCTGATTCTTCTAACCATTGTAAGTTAAAGCAAGCTAAATTTGAGCCCTCTCCCCCTTGAATGCTTACGTAATATTTGAACGATCCCATTGTAAAATGTTCCTAATTTTTTAACTTATGTATCCAGGTATGCCATTTCTAAATTAGAGATAAGTTACTCAATTCATTGTTAATGTGTTCCTAATTTTAGATTTTATCTTTATTATTGTTTATCATTTTCCTGTGTAGTTATTTGGTATTTTGCCTTCTGACAGAAATATTATGATTTCAGTGTACTCGGTCATAGTGCTTTTACCGCCCATAAAATTCATTTTATTATTATTATTATTATTATTATTGCAGTCTACTATAAAATACATTATATTTTATATTATGTGCAATCTTTAATTGTTTATCAGCTCAATGAATAAAGTCGATTTCTAATTTGTGAAAATAGGTGTTCAGAAGATTCTGCGGTTTGTATTATGTCGTTCGGAGAAATCGTTTTGTTGCGTGGTTGAACGTTTGTTAAAATTTTAGTGTTTCTTCTTAAAGCTTCAGCGAGAGCTTAAGTTTATCTGAAGAACAAATCCATTTTAAAGTAATCGCGATCTAACTAACCTAATATTAACTAAACTAATAATCTAACACAAACTAACCGAGTTACTGTTATCTAACAATACAGAAGCAGAACTGAGAAAACAAATGATGAAAATTAACTCAAATAGCTGACCGACAGAACAATCTTCACCGTGATCCTTCTGTGTACTTGGAATGAAGTAAAACCTCTATATCCCCTTTAAATATACGAAGGTAAATAAAAAAATAAAGCACGAGATGGCAGCACTGCGGAGAGGATGACGTAATCAGAGTGAAAGTTGTACCAGTTGTAATTGACGGCTTGATGCATCAGCACGTGTGTTCGTTAGCGCTCTAGTGTACGCCATTTTGCATTGGCCGGGTTGAGTGTTTGAAATGGAGTGTGCACGCGTCTCGCGTACCGGTACTGAAACTGTAGATGATAAAAAAATCGTATAAGTTTACGTGGCAAAACTCCAACACAATTTCACAGTGCTTTGTGTGAAGTTTGGGTTGATCAGACAGTAGACCCTAGTACAGTTGTCCATTGGGATAACCCTTTCGTGAACGATGAGTCAGCGGACAAGTTGATCGAAGACCAGGATGACTAAAAACACCAACAAACGAATGAAGTATGAAAATTGTGCCGGATATACTCAAGAAGATCGTGGAACTACATGTGAGGAAATAAATAGCACATGCTACAGGGATTTCACCAACACCTGCATATCATATTTTGAAAAATTTTACAGATAAGAAAAGTTTATTCCCGGTTGGTCCTTCGCTGCTTGAGTGCTAAACAGAAACATCTGGATGTCACAACACTATAGAAACAAAGATTGACTTGAATGTGAAGCATTTCTGTTTCTAATAACCGCGATTGAAGAAAACGTGGATTACAGATTTGTACCCTGATTAAATTTACAGTCAAACGAATTGACTAAGTCCATCCTCCCCGCGACCCAATACACCTCGATAAGTATAATCAAAGCTGAAGCAATCATCATGACAGATAGAGTTCCATCTGGAACAAGTATGACTACAAGTATGCTTGCAAAAATTATTTACTTCTGCTGTTTGTTTGGTGCTAATAGAGCTCTGATGAACGCGAATCGAATCTATGTGAGCACCTACTCGGTTTACGTTCGAGTCGTTCCGAGTGGTTGCTCGGTTAGATCCGAGTCTCTTGGATCCTTGATATTCCTAGTTCCTATTGATTTGAAACGACCTTCATTATGGCGGCGACAAAGGAAAAGTTGCTAGTCTTCATCAGCTGAGAGCTTGTTCAGATCCCATGTTTATTGAATATCTCCATATTAGAACCTACGTAGTCGACTATGACAAAAATCAGAACTGCAATAAATAAAACTGATACCTAAGACTAGTCAAACTTTGACTTAAGAGATAGAAACTATAATGAATTTACAATTCTAGGTAGAGTTAAAAATTATAAACCATACTCTTGTTTGTAGCGTCCATAACTGAGAACCTTCTTAAGAAATTGCTCGTTATTCATCAGTATCTCGCACTAATTACATCTAAAGCCAGAATTGCTATATGTTCATTATTTCAAACAAATCATGTTTTACTTAGGTGCAGAAGCAAAAGGAAGTTGCCGAAATATTAGATGTCCATCTGGTCAATACTGTACCATGGTTCCTCTAAAGTGCTTTGCAACTTCTTGTCCCTTAGTGCCTAATTGTAAAGGACATAATATAACAGGTGCGTATATCATCATAAAAAGGAATGTTTTCAGATCCATACTTGAAATTAATCAAACCAAACTTCGAAATATATTTTTAATCTCTATATTTAATTTCTTTTTATTAGTTCAGCATACAATAACAAAGAATGGATATTTGAGAAAAGCATAGTTATTTGCTACAACTATTTCACAAATACAATTCTTTTTGTTTTAAATGAAGCGATTTTATTTCGTTAAACATTTAATTAGTACATACGTAAATGAATGATCTAATTCTAATTAAAATAGAATTTATTACTTAAAGGCTATTTCTACAGCTACAACACAACTTGCGGAACGCTAATAGAGCTCCGATCATTTGCTAGAGCGCATGCACAGATTGGAAGTGCACAGGAGTTTATTGTAGTAACAGTATCCCTAAATTCACGTTGGCGCATCAACCGGATCTAATCACGCAGAAGCAAGACGAAAAGAATGTGAAAGCACTCCTACAATTGACTGCTGGTGATAAAACACAATGATAAATAACTAACGGTTGCCACGTTTTGAAAATAAAATCATAGTAACTTGATGTCACAACTGAACCGAAATTGCGACATCGCGCCAAATCTGTGAAAAGAAGTAGGTTGCGCCATATTGAGTCCGAAGAAAGTACTGCCAGTCGACACCGAGTCTAAAAATATCCGGAAATACACAACAGGAATATAAAATAACGCAGTTTACACACCATTTCGTCTTGTTCGTAAGTGATGGATCCACAGCTGGAATGCAGACATGCCCACAATGCCCCACAGGTGCTCCGCGGAGTTTATACTTGGGAATACACGGGATACTTATTCTATGGTGCCAAAGGCACTAGAATATTTTGAACCATGTCCAAATAATCGTGGATCGATGAAATGACGCAACTGTCTTGCTGGAATATCCCATCTCCTTGTTAGTACAAGATTTGAGATCATGAATATGATCTCCAAGGAGGGATACGCAACAAGGATCAGTGAAAGACCCGTCCGGCCATGCCAGAAGTCCAACCCCATGCCAATTGAACATACTTCACCCTGAAGGTACCAACTACCAAGGGATTTGCGATACGATTGTTCCATCAGCCTAGAACAACTACTAACAGAACTTATCGGACTACACTACACGTCGACAATCTTCCAAGGCACAGTTTCGATGTTTAAGAACCAGAACAAGCAGTCTTGTGATGTAATGCTAGTAGCTGTACTCTGATGAGTTGCCTGCTTCCGCAACCAATAGCAGTAGCAACACTTTATTGTACTAGTAGATATGTTTGCAGTTTTCTTTGGTTGGAGATGGTTGTTATTTGCACCACTGTCGCTTACATTTTAGTTTACAACGATACTGAAAAGACGTTAGTGCCCACATGTATCGAAAGTTCTGTAGCATCCACTGCGCTGTTCATTGCCGGTTGTGATATACGCACGATATAATCTTTACAGAGTTGATCGATGAAGTACAAAGTCCTCACCACCTATTGATCGAATATTCCATTCGTCGAATGGTCTCTGAAAAATCATTATTCTCATCGATTGGACATCACCTACACCCACAAACGTCATAGGGTAGGTCCGTTCCGCTGAATGAGAGTAGCAGCTCGTAGAATCATAGCCATCAGCCTTATTCCATGAGTTATACTATATCAGTATATTATTATGTATCAAACTCTGCTCAATAGCCGTCTACGATCTCTACATGCGCTCTTTTGTAATGCGCGGAACTGTATTAGTGTTCCGGTCGTCCTAACATTAGATAAGTTGTTTAAAATGTAACCATTAAGGAAATTTGGAAATTGTTATTCATTTTCATTGGATGCGTTATATTCAACATTATGTCTAGAATAAAAGTCACCAGTAAACCATATATTTCCATTCTAAGAAAAATTAGATAATCTTCCAAATAAACTTCAATATTCGTGTAGTTTCAATATAATTATATTCATTAAATATTATAGTACTGAACCAGTGATGAACCTTTTATAAGGAATGTCTGAGTAATTCTTGCAAATGTGTTCTTTGCAGCTATGCTAGGCAGTTGTGAAACCTTTCGGTGTCCTCCGCGGCAATATTGTGAGATGCTTCCTCTCAGATGTCCCCTGCCACCCTGTCCCTATGTGCCTCACTGCAAAAACGCCACTAGAGGTCAGAATTATTAAGTTCTTTTTTCCAAACTTGGCTTTAAATCTTTAGGTAATAAATAATATACATTGTTTAGCGACTTATGTGCAAAAAATATTGAGAAGAATAAACGGATATAGTCAATATTTTTTTACTCCGGAACGGGGCATGAGTGTGATGTGTGCAGAAAATAGTAAATTGCGTATGAAAATTGTCTGAAAATATACAGATTAATTACTGAAATTGATTAGCTGGTATCATAGACCTCATAATAGATAGACTTAGCACGCTTCCCCATTTCTGTCTGCGCTAAAACTAATAGGATTTTGTTCAGGGCACGTGATTTTGAATTAATCCGCTAGGTAGCTCTGGCATAGATGTCATTCTATTATGAGGCCTATGTCAGAGCAAATTAGCGGATGAATTCAAAATCACATGCCCTGAACAAAATCCTATTAGTTTTAGGGCAGACAGAAATGGGGAAGCATGCTAAGTCTATCTATTATGAGGTCTATGCTGGTATCTATTTAACTATTCAAGAGGATTAGACCCTAAAACATATTACAAACAAGTCACCGGATCTTCACGTACTTATAAGGTTATAATCCTTATCTGGTACGGTAAACCGCTTGATTCAAGATCTGACAGGAAAAGTATTATGTGATCTATAGAAGATACAGAAATAAATTGCGGATTAAAATAACGTCTGAGAATATGAACTTTATCCTTTCTTCCAGCAGCTTAAACAGCAAATTTAATTACCCTCACTTTATAGATGTATGCAATTCGGGAAAGGGACCACGCTATAAGATATTTTTTACTGTTTCTATATTCCTTTAGTTTCTGCATTGATTAATCCTTTAGTTGAAACTTTGAAAGTTGCCAAATTAAAACAACATACACATACACACTCTTCTAATTGTTAAAATACAACAATTACAATCTTTGTTGTACTAACGTACTGATTGAAATCTCTTCTAATACTATTTTTAGGTTCGTTGATAGCGAAGCTATAACTATAGGAACCTTATAATTCCGCTCATTCTGACCGTCTGTCCATCCGTGTCCAGAAATTAAATCCAAGGAACTACAAGGTGTAGAGAGATGCTTGAAGTGTCGTTGGAAAGGTCTTGATTAACTAACTCAGTTCCACCGGTCTTCTTCTTCTTTAGTGCAGTAGCTCTGTGTTACCAGCCCGTTTTTTAAAGTCAATAGTTCAAATTGCTTCCATTCAGTTAAACCTAGCTACGCCATTATTATTATTTTACACAATAGAAAAGTACTGTGTTTTCCTGTACCTATGCACTGTAATTGTCAGTGTTGCCAGTCTATTTTATAAAAAATAATGCTTGCGTGGCTAAAATGCTATCAAGGGACCAGACCCTTTGTGATTATTAGTATAATCGTAGCTTTTACTTGTTTAATGTACGTAATTGGTATCCAGAATTTTCTTCCAGCTTTATTAGCTAAATTTTCATTTCGCAACAGATATTCTATCAATATTAGGTACTATTTTCATTCACACATGGTCGCGTACTTCGTGATTTGTACTTGTGCCAAGTAACCAATAGAGACGTGGCGATGTGCAAATCCATTAGCTGCTTGATATAAACGCTTCAAGAGTAATGATAAGTAAATATTAACACAACTGACACCTACTAAAATGCCACCTCGAGCTAGGATGTTTGATCCAGTGTTTGGTGAATGGAAAAGGAACACCTACTAGAAATTCGTGACAAGCACTTGGCTATAAGGGCACACAGCGATGTACAAATACAGAAATGTGAGACAAGTTTGGAAGTTTCACATAGTCTATGACAATTAGATTTTGAATTTCACGATGCGCAATTGGTCGTCACCGTTCTCGGAGTATTCATGGAGTCAGGCTCCGAAGCTGCGTCGCAATGTGTCCTACACCTATAGCATAGCGACACGAATAGCGGCGATTTAAGCACGGATCTTAGCCCTCCAGTTCATCCAGTGCTATTGAGCGAGTTTCGAAGACTTTGGGACCTCAAAAAGAAATCTAAACTCGTCAGATTCGGTGAATGTGTTACTCGGCGGAACGCTGTTTGCGTCGTTACTATCGAATTTCTTTGTACGAACAACTTTACAATGCAAACATGGTCTTGCCCACTCCACCTCTTCGATTGAAATGAATCTCCCAACACTGGCGCACGTATTTATATACAGTAGTGCACGCCTGCGCACCGCTTACTTACAGTAGCCAATAGGAATCGAGCGATCTTTTTTTTCTATTTATTGTACGTTAAGTATACAGACCGTAGACTGAACACTTATTTTGTAATACCAACAAAACTCGAAAACTATGGTTAAATCTTGATTTGAATTTATTTTATGGCCTTTAGGCATTTCAGGTTGAGACCGGGATAGAGTGGGAGAGAGGATGTTGGAAGGTAGATTTCCAGGGTCTATTTTGGAGGTACCATTCCGACATTTGCTTGGTGTGACTCAGGGGTGTAATGCTAAATTTTTAGGTGAGTAAACTCTTCGCTGGTTGTAACGATACCTCACGCTTACTATACCATAATCTGCGTATTTCATAAATTTTAGGTGGGTATACGGTAATGCCTAGAAAATTGAGGTGGGTATACACCATATACCCGCGTATACCCTACATTACATCTCTGCTGTGACTGATGAAAAACCCTGGAAAACTGTAGTTAAAGAACCAACTATGTCTTATGCTGCAATGAACACTGAAAGTACTAATAGAATTTATTGTGATAATTCTTTGCAGCCATGCGAGGTAGCTGTGAAACAACTCGTTGTCCTGCCGGACAGTATTGCCTGATGATACAACTCAAATGCTTCACTCCGCCATGCCCTTACGTTCCTAACTGCAAAAATATCACTGCTGCTGGAACGCCAGGTTAGAATTAGGATTATAACTATCTAACAACACTTAAGAATATAGAATTTTATTCACTGAATATTGCACACTGAAAAGTTTGAATAAAATTAGATAAAGTAAAGAAAGAAATTACCATAACAATGCACTAAAAGTGAAAGAAAATATTGTTTTGTTCAAAGGTTGTACACATGCAATAACTCAAAACTTTCTAGCATTTGGCCCGATAGTGAGTTAAGTTAGTGGTCAATTTTATGCAAGCCCCGGGACGTTTGGGAGTTACATTATTAATCATATTGACGAAAATGTTACTAAAATTAATGAAAAAGAGAAAGAACTAACCGGCTTTATCCACACTTCAAATCCACGAAGGTTTTATTTCTGCCATATAAAAATAAATTATATGGCATTCAATCAAGTTTATTTGATACTTCAACATACTAAAATACCACGAAATTAAGGCTTGAGTTACTTCCTATACTTTTCAATGATGGACTTAGGACTATTGGAACAATCATATTAGTATGAACGCTTCTCTTCCCACCCGCTACATTCAGCATGTGTCCAGATCGGACAATGTCACCCCCACACTTATATCACACCACTTATGCCTTGTTTACATTACTAACATCTTACCATGGTTATCATTAACCGAGATCATTTTAGTAATCCAAACGGTACTTACCGTTAACGCAGGTTTCAATTTTAACCAGCGTCAACTTACGACGGTTATCTTCTTACGTTAGTTATGTAAACGCAAGATGGCTGCTAAGCGCAGCTCACTTGGTGAGTTTACTTCTTTCTTTATCGAAATATATAGCATCCTAGTGATTGATGCATATCACTTTTAAAGTATAAAAGAATGGTGGCAGAACTAATCTACAAAATGCTACGCTACAATCAATTCAGTTGTGTTCATTATTTCATAATTTAAAACCTCTCCCGTGTAACAAGCAGATTCTTTACTCTACGGAAACCTCTACCTGTTTCTTTACAGACAATGGTAGTACAAACACGATAACCAAGTTAAGTTCGGTAATCTAAACGTAAGTTATTTTAACCATGATGTTTACCACCGTAACAATGTAAACATCTAAACAATCTAAACAAAGCATCAGCTGAGCCCAAATTCACCGTGCACACTACAGAAAGACATAATCGCCAATGCCATCCTCGGACGCCATTACTGAATCAGGCCACAAAACTTATCCAGAAACGTGGAACAAACACTGCAACAATAAAGATTATGCTATAAAGGTTTACTCTTTTCATCTTTCAAGTTCATAAGGCTCATAGAGTTATCTTAAGATTTAATGATGCAATTCTATAACGAAATTGTACGTAAACACATTTACTCCGCTGGCTTTCGCAGCTCGGCTCATAATGGCGGATTCATTTGTAGGAAGCAGAACTGAATCTTCCTGAACGTGGGAACACCGGTACTGAGCCTGACATAGCGCGGATACTTTTAAATAGGGTGTTCGCCATTGCCTGCCCATTCACCATTTGCCGTCTTTCCCCTAATATGATCATTACTACATATAATTTGGGTTGTTTATTTCTAGGGAAGGCAAAACAATATTTATACGTTAAAGTCAGTTGCCTAAAACATGAGTTTATATAGTTTCTTTGAACCTTTCTCAATGTATATCTTAACTCTATACTACTACATCGGATAGACAATGTTGCTGACAGCCGCACTGACTATGGTATCTGTTAGTTTTGCGTGGAATTCGGTGGCTCAGTAGTAAAGCGCTCGCCTCTGGTTCGTTCCTAGCTCATGCCATGAGGGCTTTGTCGTGGACAAGCATCGTGTGCGTGAGTTTTCTCGGAGTTCTCCCGTTTCCTCCCACTATTTTTCATTCCACCAATTCTTTCACCATCGTCCATTCGACCTGTGCGAAAATTACCTAAAGACCTTAAATAAAATTCAATTGGTAATTTCTCAAGCGTAAAGCGGTATGGTGTCAACACTAAGTTGTGGCATCACTATTACTAACTCCAGTACCTGCCTATATGACTTGAATTGCGGTTTTGAACTTCAAAGCTGGAAGTAGGTTGTATGGAATATAAAAAATATCTTAGCGCGCCGGTATTGAAATTTTGGACACGTTTAAGTCAATTTTAATTTAATAGGAAATTTTACTTCCCTTTTTAGGAGCTTTTATTTTTAGCTCTTTGCCACCCCCTAAACGTGCCGTCCGGGACGCTTGCCCCTTTTGTTCCTTCGAACCGGCACTGACCAAGGCCCTCGAAAGAGTGATCACTGAGGGACCTTATATCTCACTCGTGTAACAGACTTCTCTCGGTTTCATAACAGCAATTAAAGTCCTGTACGAATAACTAACCACTTAAGTTTTTTTTAACCTTTTCGTAACTACAGGGTGGCCAGAATGTCCCTTTACAGTGCAATTATTTCATTGTAACACTTTAATAACACTTACAGTTATTTCTCCAAAACATCCGTATGTGCACCACCATTATCTCTGCACAGCTTGATACGCCTCCATGTTCTCCTACTCATCCGTTTTAGCAGCTGTGGTGTCACATGATGGAAGGCTTCAAGCACACATTATTGCCCACGTACCGCTTCTTCCTGTCGTATGATTTGATGATCCCCCACAGGGCACTGTCTGGTGTCGTAAGGTTTGGACTTCGAGGCGGCCAAGAATAAAGGGCTGGTGAATTTGGGGACCCACGTCCTATCCACCAGCCAGGGAACAGTTTATTCAGGCGTTCACGAACAGCAAGTGCGAAGTGGGCGGGAGCTCCATCGTGTTGGTAAACAACCATGTCGTTGATACCCAAATTCTGCAGCTGTGAAAGAAGCCAGTCATTCAACATCTCCAGATAAGTAACCTGGGTCACGGAACCCTCAAAGTAGTACGGACCAAAGATGTGTTCTTCAGTCATCCCCACCCAAAGCATGACGTGTGGAGGATTGATCCCAATTTCTTGGTAAAAATGTGGGTTTTCCTTTTCGTATATGAAGATGTTCCTATCCGAACTCCGATAAATAGCACATTCATCAGAGAAAAGAATGCATTTCCGAGCAGGAATGGTGGGTAAGGCCTCCAACAAGATCCTGCATGCTTCCTGTCGGCGGTTTAAGTCATCGTCCGTTAGTTCATTGATGGCCATTGGCCGGAATGCTTGCAGGCCTAAGTCCATTTTCATGTGGAGTTGCATTGTGCTCCTTTTAATTCCGAGTTCCGCAGCACGCTTTTGGTCGACTTGCAGGATGAACGCATCATTGACGCACTAACTTCAGCACATGTTTCCCTTCGGGTTGATGGGTGACCAGAGCGAGGGGCAACAAAAGCACTTCCCAGGCGAAAGCTTTCTTCTCCCACGTGATCAAAGCCTGACAACTTGATGGTTCCTTACCGAACCGTTCACGAAACCTATCCATCACCTGTGTCATATTTTCGTTGTTGTGCTTCCGTTCCTGGACCCACACACTTGTCACTAAGCCCTCCTCCAAAGTGAAGTCGCTGGTATCTGCCATTGTTCTTCACCAAACACAGGAAGTCGAGAGAATGAACTGGTCAACGCACAGACTTTATTCTCCTCCCCGGGCGGCCACGTGACAGTTAAGGTCACTTTAGACGACAACATTTATGCTACGATGAATCTTGCGATTAGCAGTAGTGCCAGAGTGTGAAACCAAGAATGCTACAATAGGGCAAGATGCTCTGGTATAAATTGATAACTTTTTTTCTTTTTACGCTGGCACACTGCTTTTGTTAAGATTCATCGTACGAGAAATTATATCGTTTAAAGCGGCCTTTTACGCGGCTATCACGTTGCAATTCACGTGAGGAGAACTATTGCCATATCAATGATCAGGATGGGAGGTTCAAATCTTAAACATCTTACCATTTTACACTGTTACACGCATTTCGTTCAGGTGTAAAGGGACTTTCTGGCCACCCTGTATAATACTTGACAAAGGTCTAGTTCACTGGTAAGAGTGTACGCACTGCACAATACGTTCCAATAATCCACGATGTTTCTTACAGTACCAAAATTTGTGAATGTGGATCCCCCACTTCATGTCCTCACAATCTTATCTCTGCCTATCTTCTCTGTGCTACGACAACCGTCTCGAGGGAGTATCATTCCTGACGTCAGCACAGAGAGTGGATAGCGATTTACCTAACCTAATATATTTCTGTGAAATTTGTAATATGTTGAAAATATAAAAGGAAGTAAAAGAGATAAGTACTGATAAAATACTGTGTATTGTTTTTGTGAAAGAAAGAGAGAGAGAAAAAAGTTGACCTTGGGGGAAATCGAACAACGGCCTTTTCACCAGTTATTCGACGCTTCGCTCACTACGCCAGCGGGCCACGTGCCGAGTAACGCTTTTGATAGTGTATCGTTCATCACGTACTGGAGAAGGTGGTTCACAAATGACAGTGCAGTGAAGGTGGCGGGCAAGGATGCTCTAATAGAGGATATGCGATTTTGCCAAGAACATGGAGCCAAACGTCACAGCACAGTCTCGTCCAGTTAGTCCACTTTCTCCAATCAAAAACATTGTTTTCGGCTAACAAAGATGGCAACAAGCTCTCTAGTTGTTCGCTAACGAATCAGGTACGTCGTCTTGGTCGATGCTCAATTGTTTTTTGTCTTAATTCTTTCTTTGTGCATTAGATACCTACACGCAAATCCTCTATTAGATCATACTTGGTGCTGCTACTCCCTGGAGTGACGTAAGGATGATACTTTCCCGAGAAGATCTTGTGTTACGTGGACCGTTTGAGTGTTTAGGTAGCTATATCGAGTCCTCGTAGTAATTATGCCAAGTTGTTTGAAGTAATGTCGCGCAAGTGTAGAGAAGTGATCGTAAGAAATAGGAAGAAGTATTCCAACTTTCCGTTAAGAAAAACTCACTACCTATTTTTATGTACATATATTTCGTATATTTCCCATGCACAAAACGATGACATTTAAATGGAGATCTGTTCAGATAGTGTATGAGGAGTGTAATTTTTTAAGCGTATACTTCGTTTTCGATGATATATCCTTTTATTCTTCTCACAGAGGGTCTAACCAAGTGGAAATATAAAATTATATTTATTTTTTTATTGTACGTCTGGATTGGCGATTTGTTGTAGACATGCTAGAGGAAAATATGGTAAAATAGAGCCCCACTTTATTTTTTAGTATAGTTTTGTGCAATACACATATTATAACCAAACTTAGTAAACATTCTTTCATGCTATCTGATATGGACAATATGCAGGGTTGCATGAAATTAACTTTAAATTCCAAATTAAATTAAACTAGATGAACAGAAAACTATGTTGGCAATGTGGAACTCAACTTCAGTATACCAACAGCAATAAAATACAGTAGTCTCGCTTATCTGACAGAAACGGTCCGAAAGAACGTCTGTTAAGCGAAAATGTCGAATAATAGAGAGATGTTAAGAAAAAGCCGATTAAACGTCAAACTATGTTATAATTTTACAATTACGAACCTAACAATAATGTTTTATACTAAAACAGGAAAAATTAATAGACTTCGTTCACAATTTGCAGTTCTTGTTGACGTTTAAGTTGTTTTTTTTATTTAGCGATGGCATGTCGGATAAGTGAAGATCGGATAAATGAGACTCTACTGTAGTTTGATAATTAAATAAGTTATTGACAATAACGTACACATCCATCGCGACTTATTTATTTATTCACGTACATTGATCAAGGTGATTTAAAAAAAAAATCAGTTATGTCTGTTTGAAAATTACGTAAAAAGCAATCTTCCAAGATAGCTTGACAACAAATAACACCTTTTTCATTTAACTACCTTTCCTTATGGGCCCCCAGTCTAACTCATGATGTGTACAGATTGATAACAGTAAAGCATTCATTGACAAAAGTCACACGCGTACACTCAACATAAGGACACAATTCACAAGTTAGACATTGAACCCACATGTCTCTTCCTGTTCTATATGGTTACACATTACCAACATCATCACATTGCCTTTCAACCTGTCTTTGCCCCATGCATTTCAAAGTTAAATAGTCACTTGAAGAAGACAAATGACACTTCAATTAATGTAAATTACAATAACACTATAATCTGTCTAACAAAGTAAATAAAAGTACTTTAGTTTAACATAAGACCTCTGAGTTTAGAAAACATTGAAGTAGAGCAAAAAATTAATTACACTCTTTCCGCTCACCGATCTCATAAAACTGAACACCAATGCCACTGTGGACTCTGGGGCATCTACGTCATTAATTTCTAAGTATTGCCATTGGGATGCAGCACCTGTCACTAGAGCTATACATGAGGTCCACAATACCAGCAGGGTTCCAGATTACCACCTTCTCCTCCACTAATGTAATAATTAATTATGTGCATATACTGCATATCTAGCGCCCGTCGATTTCTGCTTCGATATCTTGATTGTATTCGTTTTCTGTCTATGTATGAGGTAGAGATTAAATATATGGCATAACTATGGTGAATATTCATAAAGTAAATTGGACTGGGTAAATATTGAAAAATACTATTTCAAATATTATTTTTTTCTGTGCCCGATGTAGGTAGGTACGGTCTGCCAGGTACGAGGTAAGCCATTTTATTTATCCCATTTTTTTAAAAAACAGATGCAGGCAACTATAGATAGACAATACATTCCGCAAATTTTATTGATTCTCCCAAGTTTCCATACAAGCAAATATCTCATACGTCCTTGTAAACAAGCATTTTTATAGTTTAGATATTACAAATCTTGTCTTTGTTTTATTACCATACGTTCAATTTCCTTTTTTGTTTATTATAAGTTGTATTTTTCATTTCAGCCTACAACCGCTATTACTGAAAGAAACTTATATTCAACCCTACTCCATGAAACAATATTTTGTTTTCATCTTCGGCGAAACGACGGAACACAACTGAATCGGACAAACTTCATGTGTGCCTAAAATTTTATCACAAAGGAAAATGTGACCAAGTATTTTAATTATTATGAACATTATTTTTGTTTCTCTGTTTAAGATCTGTACACAGTAGTTGATCCTAACATAATCAAGACATTGCTATAGTTTTCTTTTTTTGTTATCAGATACTATTTGTATTATACAAAACACTTGAAAATAAATTTTATTTTAAGTATACGTTCCACATGTTATTGGCAGCAAGCGTTTTTAGTGAAGCCAATAGGTAAAGTTGTTCTTCAAACTAAAGATACGTTCTTTCTGTTTCCTTCTGATACCCTATTAGCAAGACTCGTCGTCCGGCGGAGGGCCAACAGTGGCCCAACTGTAACGCGGTTGGCCCGACACGACGACTGCTGCTGATAGGGTAGTTAATCCTACAATGGTCTCAGCTGACATGGGTCACCTCTGTGACTGCATCAACTGAAAGACCAGTAATCCGTGAAGAAACAATGTTTCTAACTCAAGCTACGAGCAATATCAAAATGTATTATTTTAAAATTTTACCTCCATCCAGTTAAAAGGATAATATACTGGAAAGTTTTTTGTCTAAATTGTTTTATATTAAAATACAATAAAATCTAACCGCGGAATAACATTTTGGGAATGATTCTAATAAAAACAATCACCTGACACGCACACCGAATTTTCAAACTGGTCAATGCAGGAAGTTTGAAACATTGGTGTTGCTACAGAAAGAAGATCCGGTACGTTGTACAGCTCAATCAATGTAGGAATTGTACCCGCTGCAGTGAACTATATTTGCGAGTGAGTGGATAATTTTCAATGGTGTCTATATATTTTAGAGATGAGTCGATACCAGAATTTCTCGATACTCGATACGAACTTCAACATTCCTCTGCGATCAAAATAATACGTAATTAAAATTCCCTTATTTTTCAAGGAATTCTTTACAAGTAAAAAGAAACAAATAAGGTTATTTAATATATATATATATAATAAATCACAGCCATATTCAATCCACTAGTGGATGAGGCCTCTCCCCGAAGGGAGGAGTTGGTCTACTGGTCCCACGCTGACCAGATGGGTTGGGAGAGAAGAGCCGAAGCTCTCACTGTGATCGCCACTGTTTTTTATTCACAGTAGCTCCACAATTGTCCTCACGATGCTGGGTCAATACCGAAATTTTTTAGCCCCTACCGGGAATCGAACCCGGGTCCGCTCGCACTGAAGTCGAGCGCGCTACCGACTAGGCTACGCAGCCCGACTAGCTATCCGATGCTTTAACCACTACCCCAAGCCGGCAACTCCTCAAGAGCTGTTTGTCACTGTTGCTTATACAAGTAGTTCACCGCTCGCTCACACGAGTAGAATTCCTATACCAATTGAGTCGTAATTGCAGAGGCGACATTTTCAAATGTAGAGGAAAAAAAAAAAACGGGAATGTGTGTGTTTTTTTTTTCAATCTTTAAACCAGGATTTTAGGTATGTTTAGTCTGGAGGATAACTATATTACATGTTTTAATATAAAAGGATGATAGAAATTCTTTGGCGGATTTTGAATAAATTTGATGTTCAAGCTAAAACATTATCCACAGAAGAAATAATTCAATTTTTACCGTCTTGCAGCAGAGGTGTTTACCTCACCAACACCAAAGTTTACAATGGAGAAGTTGAGTGAGAAATGTCCAGGGGCAAAAAAAAAACACACGAGCTTTGAGGACGCAGTGTCCAGGGTCGAAAAAAACCCACACGAGCTTTGAGGACGCAGATATCATGACTCAAAACGAGTAAGGGTGCACCAACTTAAAGTTGCTGGGGGCGCAAAGTCAGTTTGTTACGCCACTGGGAATGACCTGAATTGTCATGAGAGGTTGATGTTAAAATGTTTACGTGATGGCGAGGGTGACTGAGGGGGGGGATCTAAATTTACACGCATGGGGTCGTTCAAATATTACGTTAGCACATTGTTAGTCATTTTAGGCCGCCTCCCTTCTTTCTAAGCAAAATTAAGAAGATGATTTGTCGCTAAAACATAGATGCCCAGCAAAAGTAAAGAAAATTTGAACCCCCTCTGGATGTTGACATAATATTTGAACATTCCCAATACTGTAGAAGTTGTCCTTTTAGTTGCGACCCACAGGGATGGCGCCAGGATTTTCAGTTTGCGGGTGTAAAGTCAAAATTGGGAGGGTGTAAGTGGAGTTTTCCACGGTTTCTATCGATTTTTTACCATAGAAATTTTTATGTTGGAGGTGCTCTCGAGGATTTGGGGGGGGGGTGACACCCCCCACAGGGGAGTCTGGCGAAATCACTGGTGGCGCAGGTAGTAAAACATATAGTAATTATGTACGTGTTGTAAAAATAGATCGTTATATCGTATCAAAGTACTTGATGTGTGTGTGAGAGAGACAGAGAGAGAGAGAGAGAATTTTCATAATTTTAAAGATACTGAACGAATGACAAGCAATAACGAAATTTTGGCAAGCGGCTCCAATAATACTTGTGAATGTGTATCAAATGAACGGCCTGACAATTTTGACATTGTTTATTTTAGCGGTGAAATTAGAATATCTGTAACTATGTAGGCGCATCAGGTCATCAGCTACGGATATTCTAATTTCTCAGCTAAAATAAACAATGTCGAAATGTCAGGCAGTTTATTTGATACACATTCACAAGTATTATTGGGGTCACTTTCCATTTTTTTTATTATTATTATTATTTTATCTGTCCAGTGTACGTACTGAGCCCTCTTAAACAGAGTGCTGAAAAAACCTATGACAATTTAGGTATTGGGAAATAAAACTTATTTGTTTGAAATTCCTGGTTCAAAGGACATTTTTTACAAAATCTTTCTCCCTGAGAACAAGCAACCAGCATATTTCTTGGCCAAATCACTTGAAAATGTTTTTAAAAAATGCTCCTTGATATGGAGTTATACAATAAAAACAGCGACGAATGGATGTTTTGCAACATGTTGCAAAATACAGCCTTTGTGTGAAGGGAATAAACACACAATTTCAGATATTAGAAAAATACGCACATTTAATACACGTGGAATATATGAAATCCTGACATATAACATATATTTACATAAATACATTTTATTACGTAACTTTTAAGTATAAACTGCAACCACGTTTGCGAACACAGCTAAGAATTAGCACAAATTAAGTAATAATATAATAATAATGATCATAATACGAATATGAATAATAATATAGTGCAGTCTGATACATCGCACGTAACCAATCTAATACTTTATTAATTACATCCGGCCCCTATGCGTGATTCATTATTACCCCCTTCCCCGGGAGGAACGTCTGAATCCAACATTGTTTATAGCGGTTTCAATCAAAGACGCTTACCATCAGTGAACTGGGGAATCAAAATGTACTGTATTAGCAAAATTCAAGGTCATGAGAAGACCGAAGTGAAGAAAATAAATTATTTTTTGATAACATCGAATATTTCAGGGTTGCCAGTTACTGAAGGAAAGAAAGTACATAATTTAGAACAATACATGTAAACATACGTTATATTTACAGATGATCTCACAAACAGCTTTCGAAGTTAGAAAAAATAAAATCAACTTTCTCTTAATTTTATTAGAAAAAATATTTTTGTAACTGGTTTAATAGTCAAACAAAATTGTAAAACTGCTGTAATTCTTACTTTTCTTTCAAATATTTTTCGTCATCAAAATTATAGTCACAAACATAATTGTCTTCACTGTTTGCAGTATTCGTAAAACAGAACGTTTCTCAAACGCTCTGTATTCATTCCTTAGGCCTGTCTTTAGTTATTCAATTCAGTTATATTAAAGCAATATAGATAATATCAGGAGAGGCTTAAGGGGTCGTTCAAGTATTACGTAAGCATTCAAGGTAGGTAGGGGTTTCAAGCTTTGCTTATCTGACAATGGAACAGTGGCGGCTCATCAGCTGAAGTTGGTGAAGTTCAGCTTCACTTATTATTTTGATATGCATTAACTAAATAGGCACTATTAAGTATTAAATGGGACAGAAAGTCAGTTAACATCATCTAAGATCGGATAGTGGCATTATCAGTATCCTGTCTAAGCCAAGAAATTCAAGATCAAATGTTAACGAATATAAATAGTAGGAACGTGTTGATGGATGGACATTTTGGTAGTATTTCATCTATTATTTGTGTCACGAGCCGCCACTGCAATGGAGGAAGTAGGGTGGACATTTGTCCTGCTTTTGACTGTTATGTCCTGCTGTTATGCTGATATGCCCGGTTTGTAGTTGTCTAATTAATAACGTTTAACTTCACATCATTCTGATGGTTTCAATCTCTGATATTTTCAGAATTAGTAAAATTTTACTAAATTTCGGAATGACAAATGTTTACTCGCTAGATTAACTAACTATCTTTAGCTCTATGGCTTATGGAACTAGCAAGTTCATCGCTGCAGTAACAAACGTTCTCCAATGGATTCTATCCTGGGTAACATCAAGCCAGTTTTCATCACGAACACCTACTTCTCGAAGATTTTTTCTAATATTGTCCTCCCGACGACGTCTCGGTCTTCCCAAAGGCCTCCTTCCATCCAAGATAGAATATAATTTTCGTTTTTCCGCCATCAGAGCTACATGGCCTGCCCCACTTTAGACATCGCGATTTCATTATTTTTACAACATCTGGTGAATCGTACAGTCCGTGGAGTTCTTCATTATGCAGTCTCCTCCATTCTCCAGTCATCTCGTCCCGTTTCGGCTCGTATATCTTTCTCAAAATCTTATTTTCAAACACACGTAATTTATGTTCATCTGCTAGGGTCATGCTCCAACTTTCGCAACCGTAAAGTATTACCGGTAGAATAACCGTTCTGAATATTTTCAACTTTAACTTTCTTGATATTAATCGCGAGGTTAAACGTTTCTGGACTGAATAGAAACATGCTTTGTCCGATACCAAACGACTTTTTACTTCTTCCGTGACCTCATTTTTGCTTGTTGCGTATGCTCCCAAGTATTTAAATTTGTGTATGACCTCATCTCTAATTCTTATGTTTTTAATTCCTTCATTCCCTGTGTTTCGGCTTGTTATTATGCATTTTGTTTTATCTATGTTTACCTGTAGACCTATCTCATCGCACACTTCTACTAAGACATCGGTGTTGCTTTGCAGTGCATCTATATCGTCCCCTATTAAATCTACATCATCCGTGCATATGAACAGTTGATTCAAACCATTCAATGATAGTCCCTTTTTGTCCCCTTTAATTTTTAAAATCGCATAGTCTAACGCGAAGTTAAAAAGTAGTGGTGACAAGGCATTGGCTTGATGTACAGAACTTGTCTGAATTTGTAACGTTCCCTTGCTTATAGTCGACAATATGGAAGGGTAATCGTACACTTGTCGCCCCGGACAACCTGTAAAACGTTTATTTCAATTTATTAAATACCTTTTGTTGTAAAATGTTTAGTCTGACAAGAAAATGAAATGCAAATGGGAAAATGCCGAAAATAATCAAAAGAAGAACTTTAACTAAGCTTGACACAAAGCTATATGGACTATAAAGATTCAAGAACAATATATTTTATCGTAAACTAAGCTTAGGACCTCAAAATATATATGAGTATGTAAAGAGACATTTTACTAAGCGCATGAATATTTATTATATTCACGTGAAAATTCTATTGGTCCAGATGAATGTATATCGAACTATATTTTGCGGAAGCCTTCTTACGCCCTTTTAAAAAATGTATATAAACAATGATCTCTGTAATAACCATATCTTTTCCTCGGGCTTCAGCCCGAGCCAGCCTCTTGGCAAATCTTCAAATAGGTGTGCCAAGTAATAAAAATTATTTGTGAATAATCTGAATATGGATCTTATTTAACCTTCTTCCATCGCTATATACATGCTTAGCCTAAAGTTAGTTTCTACCGTTAATCTTCAAACAGGTGGACTGCCTTGCATGTTAGATAGAAACAGGTTGCTCTTCTGTAAACTCCCTTCCGATCAGTTCATATGTGGACCATAGAGAGACTCACCACATATGTCTTCGTATATAAAACCCTGAGATGACAAGAAGAATCCTAAGCAAAAGTTTGTATAAGCTAGCCGAGGTACAGGTAATAAGGTGGATCTGAGATGTAACACACTTACAACCTATTACAAACTCCAACTTAAAAGGAAAAATGAGAGTGTAACTTGCGGTCACATGTTAAAGCCTTCCTGCAGGACGAACGTCTATTGAACGGATCTCGAGGCGAGGGAAAATATCAAGAATAAGATAAAAAGGTGGGTACATTCTATAGAATTTCACTACCAACATTAAGTTTGTAACTAAAATGAACAAATTTGGTCTTGTTAGAGGCTGTTTGGAAACTGGACGTAATCATAACTCTGATTGGCTTAATTACGTTTCTGTATTTTATATCTAGGGGGAGACTGTTGTACCTTGAGCATAGTGTTCGTGGAACAGTCTTTAAGTTTCTGACTCCCTATGCTATATGACGGCTACTCCATACAATATGCGGTGTGCCAAGCTTCCCAGGCACTAGCCTCATGGTTTTATTGTATTCAGGTGGCTGTGTGTTGAGCTAATTAGAAAAGCACTTTCGGTAGTTAAAAGAAACTGTTTTCAGAGTTAATTATTGTTTTATACTGTCGTTAATATGACAGATTTCTTTCATACAACAGACCTAGATAAGTTTTTCTATCACACAAATTTCCATTCTACATATAACATTTTCAGTATGCCGTTTTATTAGAGATTTCGTATAGCCTCTTGTACTATGGAACAGACACACATCTTGTACCGTGGAACATGAACTTTGAAGAACTGAGGAAAGACAAGGAGCACAGAAAAAAGATAACCAGAACAAAAAAGCAATAAACAAACACTCAGTTAGGCATTTATTAGGCCTATTGATGATCTCTTGTGTTCTTACAACGATTTTTATCATATCTATCGTTATCATATTTCATAATAACATGAAAATGTTTTTTTTTCATAAAGTATCAGACACGTTTGCACTTTACAAACTGAAAACTTAAATTAATAAAATATTTTCCAAAACACTTATTTTTGGGATATTGTCTTGATTTACTTTATTATACGTGCATGTTTCAAGGTACAAGAGGGCTGTGTTCCAAGGTACAGGTGCCTTTGTACCATGGAACATCTTGTTGATTTTTTTCAATGCATAAAAACACCATAAAAGAAAGAAAGCAGAAGCACTAAATACTGAAACATTTAAATTCAGAAGCCTTCAAAGTTTAAGAGCACTGACATGGAATTGAAAAAAATAAATGTCCCGAAAACTATAATTAGGAAAACGTAAAATGCGTTCCATGGTACAACTGTTTCCCTGCTTTGTTACTTCAACCTATTTATTGTTTAGCAATCAAAACGAAAGATATGGTTAACAAAAGATGAGCAAAAACACAGGTTTTTATTTTGTGGGAAAAATCCAGGTTTAAAAACAGTAAGTGGGGTTCTATTTTTAAAATGTACAAGGGCCTACATTTTAAACCCCCTTTTGTTATTTTCATTCAAATAAAAGTTGATATTTGTTTTATTCAACAGTAACCATGGTTACAAATCAAACTCTTTTTATAAACTACAGGGGTTGGACAAAAAAATCTAAAACATTTGAAAAAGTGTGAAAATCATACCTAGTATGGTGTGGGGCCTCCTTTTGCGTCCAAAACAGCTTGGATCCGACGTGGAATGGATGTATATAGCTCCTGAATCGTGGTGTGTGGAATGGTGTACCATTCTTCCTCCAAAACATGCTCCAGTTCCTTAAGGGATGATGGTGGAGGGTAATGAGACCGAACACGCCTTTCTAACACAGACCACAATGGCTCAATGATGTTCAGATGTGGTGATTGTGGGACCCAGGGGAGGTGTGATAGCTCCTGGTCATGTTCCTCAAACCATGATTGCACCGTTTTTGCAGCGTGACAGGGTGCCAAATCATCTTGGTAGATGCCATCACCATCTGGGAACAATGTGTGGGCCATGGGTAGAACCTGGTCCCCCAAAATGGCCTCATACGCCTTAGCATTCATCATTCCATGCAGGGCTATGATGGGACCTGCAGAAAACCACGATATCACTGCCCATACTGTAACAGAGCCACCCCCATGCTTTACAGTTGGGCGCAGACAGTCTGGATCATAGGCCTGCGACGGTGTTCTCCATACGTAAACACGACCGGTTGTTGAAAACAAGGTGTGGGTCGATTCATCGGAATACATTACGTGTTTCCACTGATCAAGCGTGCATTCCTTGTGGTCCTTGCACCACTGGATACGCCGCTTCGCATTTACTGCTGTGACCAGAAGTTTGGCGATCGCGGACCTGCCATGAATTTTCATTTTATGAAGTTCCCGTCGCACTGTTTCTGATGAAACCGAGTTCTGTAGGCCGGAATTGAGTTCAGACGTAATTTTCATTGCAGTGGTCTTCTTTTTAGCTGCTACAATCCGTTTTAATGCCCTCCTGTCCCTATCGGACAGGATTGGCTTTCGACCACTGTTGTGCTTTGCAGACGTTGTTTGCCCAGGCATTGTGTATGCCCTCGTGACATTGGACACAGTGCCTGTCGATACCCCCACAATGGTCGCCACTGTTGTCACTGAATCTCCAACCAGACGGGCACCAACGATCATGCCTCTTTGGAAGTCTGTCAGGTCGCCCATTTTACCGCACCACTTGCACACCACGACACTCACAGGTGAACTGGGTACTGCTGACGGAAGAGGAAGGTCCACATGACACATTGAAAACAAAACACGATCGGCAACCGCAACACGTGGTGTACAGTGGCGGGCCACACTTACGTGTCCTGTATGACGTGTTTTTAGATTTTTTTTGTCCAACCCCTGTATATCCAGTAGAACCGCAGTAACCCGACCTCCGATTGTTCGACTCCTCGCATAACCCAACTCCGGCGGAGGTTGAGAAATGTCAGCGCATGTCTGTACTTGTCCTTAAAATACTGCATACTTTGTTGAGTAAGTTAGCTGGTGACACTCGATCATGGCGTTCTAATGTTTTGCTTTAAAAGTGTTTGTTGTTTAAGCATTGACTTATTACAAAGTGGACAGTTTGTTTGTGCTAAAAATCGGCTTTCAGTGTAGTGTACCTACTCGTCCCACTATGGCAATTAAAAGGCGTAAACACGTGACGCTGAGCCTGAAGGACCTTAATGTATTAAATACTTATGCTCCTCTGATGCCTTCCTTGCATCCCGACCATGCCCTCAGTCCTATAGACGACGGATTAACGGGGCTCTACCGTAACAGCTAAAAAATATGAACAATGATGTAACAATATTGTACATGATTTATTTATGTCAAGGAAATTGTGACTTCCAGTTCTCTTTTTGAATGACTTATTGAAAAAAAAACAAAATGTGATGTTGCAGCATTTCCAGATCACGTTAAGGAAAGTGACCCAAATTACTTTCGTGACTTAAAATTCATTAAAGAAAAATATTTTTATAGAGACTACTTGTCCTCGTGTACAAGGGCACCGTTCTATATCATTCGTAAATTCATATATTAGCATCAACAACCACAACGAACGGAACGTTATGTAAAATACCTCAGTAAACATAAATCAGAGTAGTGTAACATAAATTAGTGAACGTTTATCTCCGAGAAAATATACTGCATATACATAATATACAGTATAAGCACACTAAAACGCTACTGTTTTAGTGTAAAGTGATTTTATATAGTGTAGGTAGGGCACCTCTTGATGAATAAATTACGGGACACTCTGTAAAAACTATGGGACACATCTGAAATAACCTAAAATGATAGCAACTACTCTACTAATATATATATATATATATATATATATATATATATATATATATATGACTACCCGCACTGTGCACGTCTCCTCGTCACACTCCAAAAGCACTGGCGGGAGGAAAGTGGGACCTAGGGATGTGAACAGAGTCTGCACGCCAATCTGTAGAGTATAAACAGTTCGAAAAGAGATCAACAGGGTTCATTTGTTAAAATTCTTCATATGTTGAAAATGTGTGTATGAATTTACTAGACATAATACGGGGCAACCACTCATTAAATGGGACACGTAAAATACTGAACATCCTGTATTATACGGGACAGGGGCAACCCTAAGTGTAGTAGACTCTCTATATTCATCGAAATGACGATTTTGAAATTACTATTCAAACAGAAATATAATTTTAAAAAAAAAAACGCTATAATATACAAATCCAAGAAAAACCGTGGCTACGAAAAAAAAAATCCAATTTTTATTTTCCCTCCCATCGTTTTTTTTTTCAGTGCCCATCACTAGCCACATCCTCTTGCATTTCAATTTTATCTAGTTTCTCAAAGTGCCCGGTTTTTTAATATCCCCTAATGCCACCCTACGAGGAAGAGGGTCAGAGCAATGCTTAGGTAAGATCGGCTTAAAAACATATTAGTGTAAATTTAAATGTGTTTTTATTAATTACGAAAGAACGATAAGAAATTTGATAGTGTTACGTAAGACAAAGGGAGGGGTAGGGTACCTGTTTATTTTTGCTTATAAGAGAGGAAAGGGGTGTCTAAAATTACTAAAAATGTGAGTATACGTAACACTTGAATGTCCCCCTAACCGCACTGCCGTACCTAAGTTAGTGTCTTCATATTCGGAAAGTCCTAGGTTCGATACCAGCGGGCGACAATCCAGACCGAGGTTTTTCCTCATCACACCAAGCAAATGCTGTGATGGTACCTTGAAATTAGGCCTTGACCGACTCCTTCCCGCATCATTTCTCCTACCTTATCCTTCCCTAAGCCATAGATGCCTAGAGCACTTTTCCTTTCAGGCATGTTTTCGGGGGTCTTTGCCCCCAAGGGGTTTCTCAACCGCACCCCCCAGAAAGAACTAGTCTCAACGCTTGTATTACTTATACATATGCTGAAATATGTATATAATAACGGGTTCTATAAATATTGTTCATGTTATTTTGAGGTTAACTAAGGAAGTACGACATATTCTTAAGTAACATTAGTGTTGTTTTATATTTTAATACATTGGAGTCAATATGTATTATATATCGTTTTCGTGAGCACCCGCAGACTCCCGGAAGGAAATCTCCTGGAAGAAACACTGGCCTAGAGGCCATGAATAAAATTCAAATTCAAACTCAAGAGGGCCTGAGTGTTGCTACACATGGGGGTGTTTGTGGTAAAGTACAGTATATAAGCCATGAGAAAACTGCATGATAATATAACATAATATAATATTGGGAGAAAATTATCCTCATCTCGTGTTTAGTATTTGGGCACTAATACACAACGGCATGTTAAATATAAAATCTTCCTCTAAGCTCAAAAATCATTACCAACTCTAACCCATAAAATACTTTTTTGCATAAATCCTCTTCTGAACCACCAAACTTTACTGTCCTTAAAATAAGATTTGTTACTGAGTGTAAAACGTATAATTCAATAAGCTTTGTATTAAGCCTATACTGTCTTTAGTTCTCCGATTGGTTGCAGGCTTGTCGCCATTTCTTCCTAACTTCTGGCAGTCTGCCACGCAGGGGTCGCTAATAGAAATTAATGTTCGCGCTGAACAATATTTTAAATAGCCATGAGCGCCGCATGCTTTTGATGTTAGTCGTATAAGTAAGTGTTCACTTCAAAGTTAGAAATTACATTTCTAATTTCAGTGTATTGCAGTTGTTGGTATGAAAAGAACATTTTTTTTCATTTTTGATAAAAGTACGTTTCTTTCTCTCTCTCTCTCTCTGGAAAGAACAGAGATTATCGGAGTTAAGGAACAAATCAACATTTTTGACGTTTGACCTGGTAAAATATTCATAGCTGGCAACACTGTGTATTGTTTCACGTAATTATGATTAATCATCACTAGCGTATACTAAGTCCGCAATAGTGTCATTTTAAAAAAAAATCATAGGTGATTGGCAATACTGACAACCAGATGACACAAACAGAAAATTTCTACACATTCATGCATTCTTATTGGATTTAAAGATTGTGTGCAAATTTTCAGGTCTCTAGTTAGTCTAGAAGTGGGTGAAAACGGAAGTTATTTTTGTGTAGTATGACTGAGTAAGTATACAGGTTGAAACGCCTGCACGGTTCTGTGACCTGCAAGACCGAACTGTTTTGCCGTTTTGCATATTATTAAAGGATATAGTGTGTATAGGCTGCGCAAATACGTGGAACAAATTCCCACAAAAATGATTCTTATTTTATAGTGAAAGTAGATTATTTTAGGGAGATGTATTGTTCTTACACTCATCGAATCAGTTAATGACGGAATAAAGAGTTCGCTAAACTCACAAAGGGAACGCCAGATAGCAAAAAAAGTTTGGGAAGTTTAAAAAATTGACCGAAGCGAAGGACACCGAACAAGCGCAAAATAAACTAGTTACACAGAACAATTCCGTAATTTTAGTCTAACCTGGCAACCCTGCTAGGTTTGTGTTTACAGACAAGGTTCCATGTTACGAAGTTCAAGGTCGGAGGAAGTCTCACCTGGAGCCAATACTAATGAGAAGATCAGCATGTTTCCTTTTTTGCTATTTTCCTTTTTCATTTTTGTTTGACATTAACACGCATTAGCAACTGCAAACGTGAGTGATAAAAAGGTACTAAATAAAGCAATTATTACGGTGTTGTAATTGTACACAACTAATGAACTAATCTCTTCAAGAATCTTCTTTGCTATTCTAATTTTAACCATGTCTCGATGATTCCAGTAAGGTGGTGCAAAGAGTGATTTCTGATTAGACTGAAGCAAGTATAAAAACATTATAAAAAGTATTTTTAAAAAAATACTTTCGTTAAAAATGCACCTGTAAAGGCTTTTTACCCATAAACTTGGCTGCAATGCACTAAAAAAACTGCAATGAAATAATTTTGAAAGCATTATGGCTAAAAATAAAATGATGAATGCAACATGAACACAATTTTTACTAGTCGGTCGCGGTATGAAAACCATGATGAGTAGGTCTACTTAAACTGTACGTTCGATGTCATTGTATATTTTGTATCTTAGAAGTGATCTTTGGTGTTTGTATAGCCTATAATGAAACAAAAATCTAACCTCACTTTTTCTAACCTATTTCAGTGAAGTATGTCAAATTTTGAAGATGTATATAAAGAAAAAAAAAACATAACCTGACTTTTCTAACATACGAGGGGGAATCAAAAAGTAATGCCTCCCTCATTATATATTTTTTCTATTACAGCTACTGACTTATCTATGCATGACATTATAGACATAACCTTACTCTACTAATGTATGTTTATGTTCAGATTGAGTAATTAGGACCATGGATCTGAAGCTAAAAGAAAGAGTCGTCATCGAATTTTTGGCGAAAGAAGGTTGCCCACCTAAGGACATCCATAATCGCTTGAAAAATGTTTATGGGGATGCGGTAATGGACATTAGCAATGTGCGGCGTTGGATGAAGAAGTTTAGCAACGGAGAAACAGAAGTCGCAGATAAACCAAGAAGCGGCCGGCCGACAACATCGATCACAGATGCAAATCGAGAACGTGCTGAGGAATTGATTCGAGGAGACAGGCGCATTACGATTGAGAGTGTTGCTGATGCATTGAGCATCTCGTAAACACACTTAGGAGACTTAAGGAAGCAAAGAAGAGGTCACTGAATCATTCCATCAAACTACATCACGATAATGCACCCCCACACACGTCATTTTTCACAAATCAGGCGACTACGAAAATGGGCTGGTCAGTTGTGCCTCACCCACCCTACAGCCCTGATTTGGCCGCTTCTGACTTTTATCTGTTTGGCCCTTTAAAAGAACACCTTCGTGGTTGCCGATTCAATGATTTGGATGACGTTAAAACAGCTGTCAAATCATGGGTCGAAAAGCAACCTCCTGAATTTTTCCAAAATGGTTTTGACGCCTAGGTTCAAAGATGGCGTACATGTGTTCAAATTTATGGAGACTATATTAAAGGGTAGGTTTCTGTAGAGGACAGTTCACGCTATGATCTGCAATAGCTTTTCTTGTTCTATGTTCATTAATACATTTTTTGTGACATAGGAGGCATTACTTTTTGATACTCCCTCGTAATTTCGTGAACTGCGTAAAATTTTGAAATTTTTTGTCGTATTTTGAAAAATGCAAAATGAAGGAAATATAAGTACAGCAGTTGTAGGCCTATATACAGTTTGGTACGTGAGTAAAGCCGGCTTTTCATGCACGCGCTCTCCGCGTGTTTTACTTGCGTTTTTCTATGAGTATATACTCGTGTTATAAGTAGAATACGTATTTAAACACGTGTTTCAATTGGCCATATAGGCAAATCGCAAGCAAAGCACGCAGCGAGCGCCTGTATGAAAAGCCGGCCTAATTAAAAAGCAAGACATTAATAACAAAACGGAAAATGGACAAACAAGTTGGACTGTTTCTTCTTGTCGATAATTGCTTTTAGATACTAACCGAGAACTGCTGTTTCGTTAAGTACAGTTGAATGGGTTTCAATGTTGTAATTTATGGTTGTAAATGTTTCATACGCTCTCTTAACCTTATCAGTCAACGTAACAATTCTTCTTTTTAGTATAATATAACTGGTAGTGACATCTATGAAGGAGAAAGTGCTGCTTAAAAAAAGAGATTGATACGAAGTTAATGTGGTAAGTCAACAAATTGGAAAATTTAATTTGAAGCAAAATATTACACACATTCATCCTTCACCTTCATCGTTCATTTAACACAAGTTCAATCACATCATGATACAAGCTGATTGTATTTTGTACATTCATGTGAAAACACATTTATATAATGTGTAATTAATTATTAACACCAAATTTCATAATTGCTTTTTTTTCTTTTCTTTGTACCTGGTAACGTTTGCAAAAGATTACAATCTTACGTAATAATAATTTCCGGTGAATCAACCTCGATTATAAAACTCGAAGGGAAAGATAATAATTTCTATATGAATCATTTACAACTAATTATTTAAATTTGGTTCTGCTGGTGATCACCTGAACTGCTAATTTAATCAATCAATGACAAGAAATTGAGAGAATTGCGAAGAGAGAGAAAAGCAATGTTCCCTATTTCTTGGAGAGCAGATATGATCTAGGGTAAAGAAACCAAATCATCCTCGCCATCTTGACCTTTCCATTCATTTACATGGGAATTGTTTTGCTAGTCTTTTGTTTCTCAGGAGCGTAATTTTTAACTTCTGTTTTCACCTAGTGTTTCGTCATGTTTTCTTTGACTCATGCTGTTTTACAGAAACACGAACAATATGATTTCCCGTTGACATATTGTGAAACTATTAATAATACTGTATACTCATATTTAGAAAAAAAAAAAAAACTTCACAAACCAAAACTGTACAAGCGTCCAAATAACCACCAAGGCAAATTTCGTGAAAGTGGAACTTAAATATTCTACTTCTGAAAGACACAAGATGAGTAAAATAAATTCCCATGTAAATCAATGGGAAGGTCATACATGGCGGGGGTGATCTACACCGTTAAGAGAAAATTAAAAAACGACCACACAGCAAAAACAAGCGAATAAAACAATTAAAGCTAAAATATTAGACCATTATTGTTCTAGACTCGAGGTGCACGATCGAGATTCACTGTTCCCTCCGCTAGCTGGTTTCACATATCTATTAAATTTTTAATGGGATTGATCAGTCCAGTATCGCTTTTAGATAGAGATCAATGGTACAGACTACGGTAAGTTTCACTATGTTGGTAAATATTTGCAACAATATTTTTCAACATATGGAAGCCATATTCAGTACAAATACGAATGCATAAACTTGATGAAAAAAATTGAACTTGCAAATGTTCAGTCCACATTTTTGTGAAACAAGTGAACAAGATGACGGCCAGAATAGCTTCTTAGTTACTTCAAAATTTTCCAGGAAAAAAAAAAAAAACGAGACAAAGATACGTGCTATTCCTTAACGCACAAATTAATATACAGGGTGTTTATGAACTACACCGACAAAGATTGGGAGGTATTTGCTAAGCCGGCACTGCTTATGCCATTACTTGTCGAAATATGACGTCATTTGTAACGATGCCATCAATACTTTGAGCGCCTGTAGCTCCGAAACTAAGCAGATTCAAAAATTCTTCAAAAAAACTTTTTCTTATCTTGATGTGAAGAATCGCCTTCCGAAATTTGTCGGTGTAGTTCATAAACACCCTGTATATGGTACCACAATGCACTACAACAGAGTTAAACATTAAAAATATTTAGGAAACAGAAATGTTTGGTAAATGCAGTGATATCTAATTTATCATACTTGATTGCTCAATTGTATTATAACTCAAGTTAGTATCTGCAGCCGATTACAAGAGTGAACAGTTAATCTCATTCCACTCCCAGTTTAATTCAAAAGATTCAATTCAAAGATCCGTTGACACGAAAACATTTATTTTACTATAAATGGTATCGCTAGCAAAAATGCTACAGTGTCAAAGTACAGTAGTGCAAGGTGCTATTGTATATTCCACAATAAAATTTGATTGATATATGCTAAGGCATATGCTATGATTTACTGCAGCAGAAATGCTTCCATGTCAAGCGGACCTAACTTTACGCTTCTTGTTGCTGCAGGGTCCTTTCAGGTCCCTTATAGATAACAAAAAGGGACATTATTCCCGCTTTGTCTACCTATCCGTCACCTAAAACAAAGTATACCAGTAGCGAGTTCTCAAAACTAACAGTAGCTGGCACTGTGGATGAATGACATGCTGCTCTCTGGTGAGAAAAAGCGGAATTTATTGCAATTTAGGTTCATCACGTTATATATTTTGTTAATTATATAACGAGGCTAACCTATTAAAAATATATTAAAACGGGAAGAACAAACTAGTTAATTCATAAATTGAGAAAATGGAATTGAATTCAAATTTTATTTAAGAGTTTCAGGAACACTATGGCTCTGGTCATATGGATAATGATGGAAGAAATGAAGAAATTGGGAGGAAACAGGATAGCCCCGAGAAAACCCAGGCACACGGTGTTCGTCTACCACAAAGCCCACATGGAATGAATAAATTAAAAAAGAAAAGCATTGAAGTTATTGGAAGTTCGAGAGATTGTATCTTATTTTAACTTTCTTGTTGTAAGGAGAAAATTTTACATTAAATCATAATTTTAGACTGTATATATCTAAAAAATTTAAAAACAAATAATAAAATCATTTAATACACTAATAATACTGTGAATTGGTGACATATCATTGTGGACTGGTGTAGCAAACAGGTGGATGCACAATTTGTTTAAGAAATTTTAACAAGGATGTCGTTTTTAAGAATCATCAGCTATGGTGTAAAATAGTTATTGTAGCATTCCCTCAATGATAAATAAAAGATCAATGAAGACGAAACGAAACTCGTAGACCAAAACAAACACCTCATCATATTATTTTCGCTACAAATCTCAAACAGAGGGCGTAGCTCTCTTCTGGGTGCTAGATGTGGCGAGCAAAATAACTTTTTAATAAATCAGATCTTACATTGTTGAATTCTTTATATTTAATATGAATTGGAAAACAATCATTTAGAAAATCTAGTTACTTTAAGTTCAACTTCGTTAGGTTATTTTTGTTACTACTTCATAAGACGTAAATCCATCTTTTAATTGTGTCCCAGAAAACCTTCTTCGATTAATTATATACAACTTTTTTCAAATTAAATATTAACTACCATTCAATCTTCTTCCTTCAATCAAACAATAGCTTTCACTGAAACCATCTTCTTGACAACACCACAAGGTTAGTCATTAAAAACAAAAAGAACGAATTTTAATGTCTATATGGCACAAAATGGCCTTGAAACGACACAACACAAGAAGACGGAAACTAAAAAGATTTACGCCAAAGTATAAACCGTATTTCTTTTTTCGCAGAAACAAAAGAGCGTCAAAATAAAAATGATAGTACTAAACATAATTCTTCCCAGAGGACTGGTATGTGTAGCCATCCTTGACTACAAGAGTTCATTACTAGGTTTAACTGGCTACTAGGAGGTCTTTCTTGATCGCCAAGCCCACGCCATGATTGAAGATGTTTGTTCGATGATTATACCAGCACGAATCAACGTAACTTGAGAAGAACGTGACTGTAAATTATAGGTGAAATTTCAGATGAATTAAAACCGCTGCTTTGAAGGTTTCTTCTTTGCCAAAATCTAAGTTTCCTGATTGGTAGAAAGAGGGCGGGACGATCGTCTTCAATACGTGAGAAGGAAAGGAAATGTTATGTTGATTCCCACTCGGGGATCTTTGAAATGTTGCGTCAAGTTTTTTTTTCCTCTTTTCGTCTAATTTGCAAAAGGATATTTGTTGATGATAGGATTCGACAAGGACGCTGAAATGTTCGTATATAAAGAACAGCAGCAGAATTTAGCAGGTAATTTGTTTTCGAATATTCTGTCGTTACGGCTGTAGACATAATGAGGTAAGTAAACTAACAAATTGTCTTTAAACAGTTCTTTAATTGAAGAATTTATTATAATTTTGGATTTATTTCGAGCACGTAGAGACTGATTTTTTTGTGTACTTCTTCTCCCGTGTCATATTGTAAGAATTATGTTTTTTTTTTTCATATCTGAATAATTAGGTTTAACTTTGATTAGGGTTACCACAACGAACATGTGAAATGAAGAAGAAGAGGACTTAAAAAGGACAAATTGTAGGACAAGAAAGTTAAAAAAGAAACATTAAAATATTTGATATTTCACAATTAATGAACTGGAGACATATTTAGAAGGATGAATGAGGTCCGGATCTCCCGAAATTCAATTTTTTATATAAGTATGTACAATATTTTATGTACATTTCATACGCAGATACACCTTGTTTTCTCCTCTCAGAACAACCGTCCATCCGTTAAATCAACTGCTAGACATGTGCCTGTAATTTTACAAATCTATCGTTTGTGAAAGATTACAACTTTTGTTTTTCTGCTTATAATTAAACCTCGCCATTTAAATCAATTCCCATTGAAAAATATAAATTAGTATACACCTTGTCGAAATTACTACACAACAATTTGTAACTTTTCCTAATTTTTTCACACATCTTTGAATCAGTGTCTGATATTTACAACCTAATTAGATGCATGCACACGTCTTTGTCTATACTCAGATAAGTACATGCATCAAAAGTGACGCTTACAGGAAATATTTAAAAGCAATATGTAATTGATTTACCTAATCCAAAGTTTTCGCAAAACAAGATGCGCTTGATCGCATGCAATGCAAAATAATTCTCATATGATATGATTCTCACTATATTAAACAATGCACCACAATCGTTTAAAATTATGTAGCCCTATAGTACCTAAATATTTCGTGTGGGCGATATATGTTATGCGTTTTTTGATATTCAGATTATCAATTTGTTTTATTTTACCATTAAAAAGTCAATTAGACATAAGTGAAACGATGACTAAGGTCGGCTTTCCTTGCGGGCGATCGCTGGCTTTGCCTGCGATATCAATGAGTAACTAATAGAAACTTGTGTTAAATGTAGAACACGTAATAAAACACTTGTTTCAATTGGCTATTCACACAAATCGCAAGCAAAGCAAGCATGCATGAAAGCTAGCCTAAATGTAGAATCGAATTGACTCTTAAGTAAAGCAATGCTATTGGTTTTAAAATGTCCAATCAGATATGTTCTTATATTTGAGAAATGTTTTATATTTGGCATTTATTGAAATGATGCACAAAATATGCTGCATCCAAGAACTTTTTCTTTGTTTCGCAAAATAACATAATATTATAAACACGTGTAGTTATCTGTTATTCATATCCAGTCATAAGAATGTGAAATACTCATAATATTTACCATAAACATTCCACTAGTGTGAAAACACAGCAAATGGCGGATGTGTAGATGCATTAAAAAGTAATAATACAAGGCAATAGAATATATTGTTAGGAAACTTTTTCTTCTATATTTTCTTTCAAAAGAATTTATTCTATCAATCGCAATCTCATGTTAATACCTGACATTTCCAATTCCTACTGAACCGACCAATTTTTTTGTGAAACGAAGAAGACTCTTGTTTGCAATTCCCAGTAGCCAATCCTTGACGGTTCACGGACTCTGCAGTGTTGGAAAGTCAATGTACGAATTATTGCAAACGACGACTTAAAATACATGTGTCGCTAGGAACGAAGTTGTAGGCCTACGCGAAAACGCCCAAGAAACACTTCGCATAAGGGTTACTTTTCTTGAAAGCGTGTGTTGCTTGCGATTGGGTGAGTGGCCAATTGAAACACGTGTTACACGTAGAACTCGCAAAAAAAACACGCGTTTCAATTGGCTACTCACCCAAATCGCAAGCAGCGCACGCTTGCAAGAAAAGCAGCCCTTATTGTTACGTCATAAATTGATAATACTAGAAATAATATTATCGAATAGAATTCAACGATTGTTTCCGCGTTCGATTCAATAACCGAATAAGCTGATCATCTGAAACTATATCTTATTGGTTCGCAAGAGATAAAAAGCGTAGATATTGCGTATGTTTTACTAAGGGCTGATTACGTTGCTGATCATGAAAGCTTACGTTGCTTCCTTTGCTTGTGATTTGGGTGAATAGCCAATAGAAACACGCGTAACACTTACCTTACAATAAAATACAAGTTCCAATTTGCTACTCACAAATCGCAAGCAACGCAAGCTTTCATGAACATCAGCCTTTAGATTGCTTCATTTTTAGTTCGTCTGGACTGACACCAGATGGAGTAAATGCGAATTCACGATCTTTTATTAAATATTTTAACTAAACACTAAATTTAAAAGAGCGGAATATCCGCTCGAATTGAGTGGAGTATTTCATCTTACGATAGCACTCATTTAGAACGAATTTTCATGGAAAATTATAAATTTCCGCTCGCAAAAGGATGTGATATATTGTAATTCTTTTCGATAAGAATGTAATGTTTTGGGATGAGCTACCAACGGTAGTTAATTCGAATTTTTTCAGAATTCAGATGGAATTTTCATATTTGAAAATGAAAACTCCTTTAAGTTGGATTTTTCATTTTTTCTTTAATTCAGAATGGTTCGTGGTGTCCTCAAATCTTGCAATGTTAATTTAACTCATTTCCTGACGTCATACAATTTGACATTTTTCACAGCGACGTAAGTCGGGTGACAATACAAAGTCCCATTGTTACTTTCATATATTTCTATATTTTAAAAGTATATATATATATATATATACATTTTAAGTAAGAACCTCATTATCTTAAAATAAACACTAGCCCATCACAATGTTTGACTCTAGTCACAAAACATTAGCTTGAGGAAAAATATCTGAACACCGAAATAACTCGGAAAAAATACAAAAAAATCTTTTTAAAAATATACTTTTCTTAAACAATTCGTACTAAATAGTAAAAAAAAAATTCAGGCATGACTAAAAAGAAAAGCATGAGCGCGCCAATTTAAGAATTTATAAAGTGACTATATGAGAATGCACCCCATGCTTTTATTTTTAGTCATGCATAAACAAAATTATTTTTTTACTTTTTAGTAGGAATTGTTTAAGAAAATTTGTCTTCAGATTTTTTTATTATTTTTTAAAAAATAAAACATTTATATTTTGGAATTGAAAATAACTTGAAACTGAAAAGCACTGAATGTGCACAAAGGAAAAATATATGTTTGTAATTGAAAAAAAAAAAATGTTAATCTCGATCATTAACTTCAGTCTAAACCAGCATGAACCAAATTTTCAGTTCTGACTTGAGTTTTCTACGCTTGTTGTAGCTCTGTGCTCCTGTTCTTTTTATTTATGTCTTAATTTTTGCAGAAAACGTAAATATTATTTACAGCATGTCCTATTATCTGGACAGTCCAGTACAACAAAAGGAAATAGATCCGCACAGCGATCACAAACGTAACAAACCGAGTAAGAAATAAAAATTTGATCCATATTGGATTCAACTGCAAGTGGACGATCTAGGCTGTGTTTTCTCTGGTGTATCTTACAACATTAGCCGAACACTTCCGTATCGTTACGTAGAGCTAGATGCACCTTACTAAAAACTAAAGTAGCTATTCCCTCGAAAATCGGGAATATAATGTGTCATGCAAACTTTGACCTTAGTTATTTGGAAACTAGCAAAATAGTGCGTCCCAGTAATTTAATATTTTTACATTCGAAGGGTAAGTTCCCACATAGCAAAATGACGTCCCAGGGATATCTGACGGATCTCCTGGCAGGATGTCGGGACGTCCGTAGGACGTCCTGTTTAAGTCCCGTTTACATCCATGGGACGTATAGTTATAATTAATCCTTCGTATAACTATACGAAGGCATATCCTTCGTATAGTTATAATTAATTAAATAATAATAATAGTAAGGTCGATTTAATTTATAGAAATTCCAGGTAGGTAATCCCGCACGGCTTTCCGGGGGACATCCATACGGGATGAACTGTTTGTATTGCCCACAGAGTTATCCCACGGACGTCCTTAGGACATCGCTATGGGAGCAGGACCATTATGACGGTAATGGGATCTAAATGGGACGTCCCAGGGACGTACTCTGCTATGTGGGTTGCCACTACATGAAGTCTTCTCCAAAACTACAGTTCACAGTATATATGCACAATCTACAGTAGCAGACAAAAGTATTGGAACAAAGCGATTCTTGCTTTAAACATTACTAGTACAATTGTACAATTGCGTATTATTAAATTTAATAAAACATAAATTGTAATACAAACTTATTTTACTTAAATAATAATAATTTTAGCTGGAAAATAAAACGTATATACAATTTACAAGGATTTATAAAGGAAAACATAATTTTATAACCGGACAAAAGTCTTGGAACACAGACAACTCAGTAAAAACCTTTTAAGAGACCTTTTTCAACATATAACTCTTCAAAATTTATTTGGCGTTGAATGAACATATTTCTTAATCAATCTTGAACCTTATTTAGCCCGCTTTTCCACATGGATCTCCTTCAGTTGTCTTCTGGTTCTTTCCATCTATTCTCGACGAAATATTAATGAGAACTCTGATGTAGTGTGGTTAAAGAGAGATGTGGGTTCCATACAATGTACTGCGAAACAATTTCTGCATTCATGTGTCGGGTCATTGTCTTGTTGGAAATCAAAATCATATGCCCTAAGCCCAATTTCTCAGCACTTTTTGTTTATGATTTTCGTGCAAAATGCATTTAAACTCAAACGCACTCACTGTTTCTTCTATAAATACAAATTCTAACTACATTAGAAACTGTAGAACCGCACATCATCGCACTTAGTCTTCAATGTTTTTCTCTGCCTACTGTGTTTTGATGATCCTATTCTGTGGTCATAGAAGCCAGGTATAACCTTAGGTTTCCGAATAAAGAATATTAGAAAAACAAAAGTTATCAGTTTGTAAATGTATTGGCATAGAAAACAAACTTCTGAAACAAAGTTCCATGGTAAGTTGAACAATGAACATATACCGTGTTGATGGTCGAAGATTAATATGGAGAAGGCGCAACACAGAATGGGGCCATCAAAGGATGGTAGGCATTTCAAATATGGAGAGGCAGGTGCAACGGTGCAAAGATTATATACCCTTAACAGAGCAACGGTGTGAGCTTGTATCAGTGCCGGACCTAGAAATTATCCTATGAGGGGCAAAGTTAAAATTTTGCCGCCCTTTCCATCGTTTTTTTTTTCTAGCGAAACAACGCGACGGGACGACGCGTTAGTTTCTAACACATTAGTAAGGTTTTGTAATTCCGGAACGCCTGTGGAATGATTTATCATAAGAAATGAAAGGACAGAAACAAAAATTAACAATTTGTAGGATATTCATGTTCGAAAATTGTGCAACGTGTGCGCAAGTAATTCCTCCAAAGGAAATAGGAGATTCACAGAAATTCATTGAAATAAAAATCGCTCAAAATGAGAACGAAACGAACGACTTTCCATCCAGAAAAAATAATTTGTCTGCAGGAAGTTGGTATCTCTAACAGCTTTCCTTTGCGGAATGATTTTCAAATAATATAATGCTTTGGTTGCATAACAAATAGGAGTGTTTTTCCATAAATTTGAACGAATGTTTCGTGCATTATCTAGCAGTAAAAACACTATAATTGGACGGATATATAATAGTGATTACGTTTAACATACGGAAAGTCGATTCTCGTACATATTTCACCCCCAATCTTTAACTTCAGAAGATGTCTGGAAATCCACTATTTCCTTTGCGCAATTCCTTGCGCCAGAGATCGCACAATTTTGGGATATGCACTTTTGGATAGAACTGTGTTGAAGTCTTTGAGGGTACTATGCCGCTTCAGTTCTACTGTTAATGGTATTGGAAATATCAAGCTCTAGAGTCAATTTTTAACGCTTTCAGCAGCCTCTAGCGCCGAAACGAAATAGTAGTGGACCCTCGATGGTCTATATTTTTTCTTCTTATTTTCATGTCTGGAATCTCCTAAGATGGGTCTGTTGGTGTTGCTTCGCAACACAATGTATATGACACGAAATTGTCACATTTTGTGCAAAGAAACCTAGGACATAATGTGTCCATTTATTTTGGGAAAATATAATCACGACTTTTGTATTCGGCAATGTCACCTGTATCATTCGTCTTCTGGTATCCACAATTAACTTTGTGAACACTATTTAATCCCTATTCCATATTTCATCGTTTTTGACCATTTAATTAACTTACGGCTGTTTTGCTTGTTGCGCATTCACATAATTTCGCTGCAAACTTTTTGTCAGTTACGTTTCTCAATAAGAAAATGTGAATATACATTCCTCGCCATTAAAAATGCAACACCAAGAAGGACAGGTAAGATTAATGCAAAATTTGCAAAATATGTAGATCATGGAAAGATAAACAACACGACCGATCCGTGACGCATCAGAGGCGCAGTGTATGCCATCTAGAAACAGCATTCGGAGGCAGATCAGAGAGCCACTGTTGGTGTGACGTGATCGAAAGATGATTCCCGGTCGAGTGTTGCAACCGTTTTAGTAGGTTTTCACCTTTGATCGCGAAAGGATTGTGGTAATCGCGAGTGCGGTTTATCCTTCCACGACACTGGTGACCGTATTGCGACCACAGTGCAGCGAATATGGACTTGATCGCTCCACGAAAGTACTATGCAAGACATGCTGGATCCCAACGACCGCGCCATACCACAGGCCGCGAGGATATACGACTTGTGCGTATGGTTCTGGTGGATCGAACAGCCACATCCCGAACACTGGCGCACGCACTAGCGGATGTTCCACAGTGCTCAGTGTTCCCCACGAAGAGTTCTACGTCGTCTGGCAGAGCGGGGCATATTTGCACGTCGTTCATTGCTGAGGCTTCCGCTGGCTGCATGGCATAAGTATGCGCGTCTACAATGGTGTCGCGAACGTTGCATATGGAACTGAATGGCAGCACATTCTTTTTTCAGACGAATCACACTTCTATCTATAGCATCATGATTGCCGCTTCCGTATCTGAAGGTACCGTGGCATTAGCTTAGGCGACGCCTGCGGTTTGCATCACCACGTCGGTCCCGCACCGGGTGTTATGGTATGCGATGCCATTGGATTCCATGTCCGTTCTTGTCTCGTACTCATTGACGGACATGTGACCAGCCAACGGTACATCGACAATATGTTGAACCCGATTGATTGTGGTCCGTTTAGTACAGACCCTGCCGAGGACCACATTCCAGCTGGATAGAGCGCCCGCATGTGGCAAGTGATGTCCTAGTCTTTCTGGCTGGACACAATGATCCCCTGTTGCTTGGCCGGCGCATTTACTCTCGCCGATTGAACATGTCTGGTCCATGATTGCGCAACGCCTCTCACGCCAGCGACCTTCCTCATCTACAGTTGATACCCGAAGACATTCTCTCTATACCTCTCCGTACTGCAGGCGTTTTGAACACCCATGGTGGGCCCACAGGCTACTGACCTTCGGCAGGTCAGTTCCATTGTCGCCATTTTGTCACGCATCGCACAGAGTGATAAGTTTAATCATTTACTGCTTGAACTTTACGGTATCTATCTACCAAATTTGGGGCTGCTATCTTCTCTCCTCCTTAGTGTTGCATTTTAATGGCAAGCAGTGTAGTTTTCACATAAGATATTGATTAACACCAAAGGAATAAATGCATTGTAATATGTTTCATCACCATAGAAAATCCTCTAATATGACAACAATGCCAAAACATATTTATGGACATTTTTTCATAGCTTTTAACTGAACGAAATTCAATATAGAGCTGCAACTGAAGTAGAAACTAAATTTTATTATATTTTTATTTCAGATCAACAATTTGTACGGCGGTAGTGTTCGTCCTCGTTGCGGACATCGTGTTTGAATTTTCTGTTGAAGGTAATTATATGAAGACTTCTGTTAAAATACTTTTATGTTTCTTTCAATTGAAGATCTCCCGGTGCAAAAAAGGGACAACTCCATGTTTA
The DNA here is from genome assembly GCA_022664845.1 of Lepisma saccharinum. Taxonomy (NCBI): domain Eukaryota; kingdom Metazoa; phylum Arthropoda; class Insecta; order Zygentoma; family Lepismatidae; genus Lepisma; species Lepisma saccharinum. The sequence continues at coordinate 20,450 of JAGDQP010000429.1, read as the reverse complement.
TGAATTGTTCGGTGCTAAAACGAGCAATCCCGAAGATGCCTCCTTTTTGCACTGAATTGGGTGAATGGACATGAATGTGACCCGCATAACTTCCAACCAAATCAACGGTCTTCCATTAGTCAATGAAGCTGCCTTTTGTTACTATCCTCATAAAGGTGACATTCGTGTAGATTTGGAGCTGTCCCCTATTTTGCACCAGGATGGTAAATTATTATTAACATCCTAAAGGTGTTTGTAAGATTCTAAGAACAGGATCCACCGGTTTTCATAAAATCGACTCTGAACAATTCCGTTCAAGGAATCCCTACCGTAGGAATCCAATCCCTACTGGACTGACCGCAGCAATTGAAAATTTCATGAATATATGAAGCCAGGGAGCGGAGAGCACACTTAATCTCGTTTGTCCACTTCCAGTCTAAACCAATATGAACCAAATTTTCCGTTGTAACTCGGTTTTTACGCTTAATAACGCTGTGTGGCCCGTTTCTCGATTTATGTCTTAATTCTGGCAAAATATGTAAATATTATTTGCAGTATTTTCTATTCTATGCAGAGTACGATATACTCTTACATGAATTACTCAGGAATTAAGACTTAAATAAAAAAATCGGGCCACACAGCGATAAGAAGCACATGAAACTGAGTTAGAACTGAAAATTTGGTCCAGATTGGATTAGACTGGAAGTGGACAAACGAATTTAAACATTTGCTCTGGCGTCCATCTTTCAACACTAAGCAGTCACTCCAGTATCGTTTACGTAGAGCTCGATGGGTGGAAGTGCCTCGTCCCTTACTTCTCTTGGCTTCACTCCCCTTGTCCAGAAAATAGCCTCTCGTTACCTCTATGTCAATTACCAAGAAAATATTTGAAAATGTTTTTGAAAAGAGAGGGAAAACATTACGAGAGCTTGCACGCCGTAATGGATCCTGCAAGTAGGTGGTGCCATCTGTTAGCCAACTGCTGAAATAGTCCTCTATGAGGAGAGAAAAGGTGCTAAATCATTGATCTAAAGGTAATCTTTGGTGTTTACATTCCGTATAATGAAAAGAAGAATCTAACCTAACTTTAGCTAACCTATTTGTCTGAAGGCTGTAAAACTGAAAATGGGAAGGGTAAACGTCCCAGAAATTGGCCAAAGATGAAAAAAAGGTCGAAAATAATTTGGCGAAACTGACGACAGTTTATTGGTCGTGGTTAAGGAGATAATTTCAAGAAACTTTGATTAAGTTACAGATAACCTAACAAAATCTAAACAGATAAGCAAAGAACTATACTTTGATTTCCCTCCAGTTATTTATTGCTATAATGTAATTATTGGGGCGAATCCAAATCGTCCATTGTAGTGTTTTCTTTCTGAAACAACTGGTAGGATGTTGAGAGACCCCTTAGCGTGCATTATTATGTACATTATACAAACTAGTTATTACTACTAAAGGGGTGTGTCATTTTTCCACCGTGCCCATTTATTTGACAGAGTCAAATAATTAGCAATTAAAAAAATAAAATCTCCAGATTTCTAACATAGTCATTCTAAACTGTAAGACAGAAAGACAAAAAAGATCGCTAGTATTTTCACATAGGCCATTGCTTTACAGGAACAAATATTTGACAGGGGTGCCAACTACTGACTTCAGCAGTGCTAATAACTGGTACACATCTTCTTCAGGTCTCGAAAACGTATAGCGATCGTAAGTGTCAATGACTGGGGCCATACTACTGGTTAGAGGGTGCCAATAATAAGTAATTTTGCTGTTTTGAGAAAAAAATAAATAAAAAAAATACATGTTCTGCATTTTTATTGTTTCACTGTAAAATTAATTTCGGGAAAGATAGCCATTTGCACTTGAAGTTTCAAAACGACAGTGGTCTCAAAGTACCAATAACTAATACGTTTACCTTATGGAATATTTTCCTATATTTTTACCTTTGGGGAAATATGTTTCTTGTTGTTTTTTGTTTATCTGGTGTTTAGTTCTTTAATATTGTGTTATAATTACGATATCATTGTCTTTACCTTCTGTAGGTGTGAAGCTTGGCATCTGCCCTGACTCCAGTAGAGCTGGCATTTGTATGAGTACCTGCAGCTCAGATGAGAAGTGCGTGGGGAAGTTGAAATGTTGCCCGAACAACTGTGGAGCTTTCACCTGCACTGCCCCGCGGCCAGGGAGCAATTACGCAGGTTGGTATTTTTTTTTCAATTAAAATCATTAGCAGCTAGATTATCTCAAGCGTGACACTCCAGCGCAGCAATGACTTCTGTTCTGACCCTGATGTCTACGATAAAATAGAAGAGGAGGTGTCTTTACGAGTCAATTCACCTCTCGTCAGACTATGTGGTGACATTTTCTATTTGACCTACTATCATCAACAGCGATTGTGCCAGGATTTTTAATTTAGGGGGTATAAAATCAAAATCGGGAAGGTGTAAGTGAAGATTTGTACGGTTTCTATCGATTTTTAACCGGAAAAAAATTTAAGGATGCCTTTGAGAATTTAGGGAGTGAACCCCACACAGGAGGGTCTGGAAGAACCACTCATCAGTCACAACCGAACAGTTCCTGTCCCTGTAAGCGAGAATCAGATTTCTATCAAATAAGAAGGGAAGGAGTAAGTTTCAAGGTTTTCCCACATTATATTTGCAATAGAATAGTTACACTATCCACTATTAGGCTACGATATATTTTTCATAAGCTTACATCCATGGGCCAAACAGATAGTTATGACCTTAACCTGCCACATGTCTCAAAGATGATGTCCCTCGGCCAACTCTTCGTCTAGGACAAGGAATGGGAAGGTAGCAGGCAGGGTCATTGCCTACGTACAATAAAGACATTCGCTTGATGAAACTGACGGAGACCCTCAGTCAGTGCAGCAGCAGCAAGACTTCAACTTTTGTACTTCCCAAGTGCCGATGCAGAATCTGAGACCATAACCACTTGCAGACGCAGATTAAAGGGGGGGGGGTCTAAAAGGGTCCCATCAAAGTTAAATAAGTTACTCATACGACTACAGATGATAGGTGATGGGGCACTAACAGTCTATAGCCCATGGCGGGAGTCATAGCCCAGGGCCCCCAAATATCTTAATCCAGCATTGACCACTTGACCTCGGGTACTACAGGTTTGTTCTACAATATTATCAACCTATTTACGTGGTAAGAAGGGGGCGAACTTGCTTGTTTCATGTTAAAAAAATATGCGATGGAGAAAAACCCCCTTAATTTCAAACTCCCGAAACTAGGGTGGAGCTTATTCTTAAAATGTTCCTATCCATTTTACGGATATTTAAGTCCACAAAATAGTTGGTTGGCACCCCAGGCTTGACCGAGGCAATTTCCAAAGATATGTGCGATAGCCTTACATTTTTTTTATGGTGATTATACTGTTGAAGTCTGGTAGATTTTCTTCCAAAATGTCCCTTGTCCATTCTTTAGTTTCAAATGTCCCTTGTCCAATTTAATTAGCTTTATTATTCATTACTTTGTGACTTGAAAAGGGAATTTGTTTATAAAATAATGCCATAAAGACTTGAAGAATTCCTTCACCAAATCTTACACCATTTAATAACTTTTAAAATAATGCTTTCTTTTTTGATTTGCCAAAATTTTTGTCGGGCGTACAAGGGACGTTTGGAATTCCTGTTAAGGCCTAAAAACGGAATTGTTGTTCAAAAAGTCTGTTCTCAATTTTCTTTGTAAAAAAAAAGAAGCCCTAATATAAGAGAATTGTATAACTTTGAGTATAATTTTATAGCAGGCATTGCAATAACATCCTACATCGTCAGTGGCGAATACAGAGAGGGGGCGCGGGCCCCTTCCTCAAGGAAAAATAATTTATTTTTATAGCATCATTTTTTAACAATTTATCGCAGAAAAGGCTTTGATTTGCTTCCGGAGAAATCTAATTTGTCTAGAAATATCAATTTTTGAGGATAGCATTGTCATAATCCATGACAAAACTCAACAATATACGACAAAATAATGATAAATTTATAATTTAAAAATTCACTTATGTTAGCGGGTAAATATAGTAAATGTTCCTGGGGTATTCTACCTGTACCCCCTCTCACCAAACTCCTGTATTCGTTACTGTCTTAAGCTTAAAAGTTAATTGAGAGCTGAAGTTTATGAGAAAACTGGGTTTTCAGAAAAAAATGATAAAAAACGGAGTTTGAACCAGAAAGATAATTTTAATAAAACAGAATACTTGATTTGAGAACAGAAATAAAGGAGCAGCTTTTCAAAAAAATCCAACAACCTAATAAAAATTCTTCGTCTTCCGGAAACAACATGATGCTAATGGAGGAACTAGTGGGAATACTATGAACGTTTAATATCAATTGAATATTTTCAAAACAATATGTCCAGGATATCAATATTTGAACCCAAATCTGTGTGTCACTGAACCCACGAACCTGACATGTGAGATAAAAAAAAAAAAAAAAAAAATGAATTACTCTCCCATCATTACAGGTATCCAGTTTTTTTTTTTAATGGTTGTTCGGAAACAAGATTTGATTATCCAAAACGTGTGTTTCTGTACAATTTCCCCATAAGGAACAATGTTATCTCCGATTTTTTAAACTGTTTTTCTCGAAACAAGATAATTGTTACTTATCAGGTTCTTGCATGCATCCACAGAAATATTCTAAAACGTACTCGTAATTTGACAACCACTAAACTTATGAATTGTTTTTTTGATTGCAAAATTTCGTTGTGAACGAATACGACTATTTCTACACACATTCAGGATCTAAATGGAATAGGCCTATTCTTGTAATTTTGTGCTCAATGGATCATCCTATACAGCTTAGTCGAGAAAGATAACTTCCCGTCACTAAACCCATAAGATTAGGTTAGGTTAGTTTAATTGAATAATTGTTTACATAAGCCGTTAGTAAATAAATCACTTTACCACCTTCTCGACCAAAATATGGCGAACCCTCTTGCTAACATTTTGCATACAAAACATGCTACAATGACAATTCAAAGACAAAAGAAAGCACTGTTTGTTTCTGAAAAAAAAAAACACACTAAAAATAATACGAACTCGTAACTCTTACCTTAAACTGTAAGAGAAAAATCACAATATCACTATAACTTTTAAAATGCATCTACGCACAAAACCAAACAACAAAAGCGACAGACAAGAACTGTTATAATAACGAAAAGCTAGTGTAAAGTTACTGTATTTCATATATTTTGCTTGACTGGCGTCGTAATTCATGTAAAACCGTGCATGGCGGACAGCTAGCACGAAACACATTGCATAAAGTGAAGACTTCCGTTGAAGGAAAAAAAAAAAACTTTCGTTAGCTACTATGTATTAATTCTAATTACAGTTTCAATGTCATTATCATTCAATCATACAAAATCGCAAAAATTATGACGTAACAATTACGAAGTTTAAGTGTTGTTTTTAATTTGTCTAGAGTACATTCTTCTTTGACTCGCTGATGATTGTGTTTATCTGGTGAATCAGATTCTTGTGAATCAGAGAATTTGATTGCTCAAATATGATTTACATATCAGATATCAATTTCTTTCCGGAATGGTATTTAATGCTTGAATTAGGCAGGATATTATTTCCAAGTGGAAGAGGGAAATCTCCTGGCACCTCGTGTGCTTACTTAGTCACTCGAAGGGAGGAGAAACTTTTTTTTTTTACAAAATATTTGCAAAAAAACAAAACATAAACAAACTTGTACGCCATATTACATCCCACAATGTTCGACTAGAAAGTTTTAATTTACAGGTTTCATCATCGATTTACCACTGATTTTCTCACGTGACACGCTGCCCAGTGAGCTCTATATTTAACGATACTGGAATGCTCAATCAATGACAAATTAGACACAAGAGCAAACAGTTAATGGTGTATATCACCCCCGCCATCTTGATATGCCCTTACCATTGATTTATAGGGCAATTGTTTTACTAATCTTATGTCTCTCAGGAGCGTAATTTTTAACTTCTGTTTTCGCCTAGCGTTTCGTGATATCTTCTTTGACTCATGCTGTTTTATAGAAATGCAATATTTTACATACGAACAGTATAATTTCCCGTTGACTATATTATGATGTATATGGTAAATTATTAATAATACACTATACTCATATTTGAAGAAGCTTGACAAACCAAAACTCTACAAGAGTCAAAATAACCACCAAGGAAAATTTCGTGAAAGCGAAACTTGAATATTCTACTTCTGAGAGACATGAGACGAGTAAAACGATTCCCACCTAAAACAATGGAAAGGCCATACCAAGATGGCGGAGGTGATCTACAGCGTTAAAACTCAATCGTTCTTTCTAACCCAATATAGGTAAAATTATTAGTTCTAACTCAGTTTTCTGTGGTTGTCATTTTTGTATGAATCTTGAGTTATAAAGCAGTGACGGCGCCAGGATAAAAAGTGATTTGGGGCTAGAATATTTCATTTGAAAGAGTCGGGGTATGACTTAAGTTTATGACATTTGTATAAGATAAACATGTTAGAGCTGGAATTCTACGAACAATCGCGAAAACGCCGGTGCCTTGAAAGCATTTTAGTCACGCGAACATTAATTTTTATCAATATGGTGGCAACACTGACAACTGCAATGCTTAGGCACGGAGAAACTCTCATTACTTTTCTATTATGTCGAATAATGTCTATGTCAAGTTTGGCGCAGCTAGGTCTAACTGAATGGAAGCAATTTGAACTATTTATTATTTAAATGGGTTGACAACACTGAACTACAGCAAAAATCAAGGTGGTTCCAGCAGCTGTGAGCTAGTCTAGAAAAGACCTTTCCAACGACACGTGTTCATCTTGTAGTTCCTGAGATCTAATTTCTGGACACGGATCCCATGAGCGGGAATAGAAGGTTCCTTTAGCTACAGCTTTACTACATCAAGGAACCTAAAACTACTTTGTATATTTTGGGGGGTTCAGATCCCCGTATCCCACCTTATTGCGCCATCCCTGGTTATTCGATACTGGAATATGTACATAATAACCCATCCTTTCAATATTATCCTCCTTCCCCAAATATCTAATACTTTACTGTTCATTTTATGTTTTTATGTTTCGGAACTAGAGGCATCCATATAGCCTTGAATTCGATACTAGGGTGACTGGTTGGATCTTGTGTTAGTGCTATGAAAACAGCCTCTTCGATTTTTCTCTGTTTCAGCTGTTATTCTTTGTATAGTACGGTATGACGTATTTGTCACATAGTATCCTTCGAGTATTATTGCGTGAGTATTCTAGTATTTTGAATCTATCATCCGGCTATCAAGTTCTCCCCTTTGAGAACTACTCTTATTGGCAGAGGTCGCCCTGTGTTTCTCATACGCTATCGTTTACATGGAACCTTGTTATCATATGATTTATTTTTCGATCTTGTTATATTTCTAGAGTTCTTGTCTCCTGAGAAACGTGGTTTCGGGTACATTATACGGTATGCTTGTAGTTTCCCTGGGGTTCGAATCCCGCTGCAGAGAGTAGCAAAAAATTATTAACTGGACCTGAAGAGGAGAAACGAGGGACAACGGATAAATTCCACTAAATCTGTAGAATATACCAATAGACAGTAACCGTTTTCATTAATCTTCCGCCAAGAACCATATTGTTTACTAAAGGTTTTCTCTTAAGGTTAATGTAAAGCAACAGTCTCCAACAAAAGATGGAAGCACTATCTCCGCATATGTCTAATGTATTTTATTGTTACACAAAATTTCAATGCTGCTCCTACAAATTCAAGCCTAGAGAGTTCTAACTTTCAGGGAAGAAAGTTCATAACCAATTCGAGATTTCGATCAATGCCGATTTTAAATTTTCTTTTTTGATCATTGTTGAAAGAACTTCATTGTTACAGGTTTTGATATTCACAACAACGATCAAACGATTTCAACAATGAAGAAAAACGAAAAAAAAAAAAAAATCTGCATTGATCGAACTCTTTGAACTGGTTATGAACTTTCTTCCCCGAAAGTTTGAACTCTCTAGGCTTGATTTTGTAGGAACAGCACAACAATTTCGTACAACGATAAAAATACATTAGACATATACGGAGAGAGTGCTGCCATCTTTTGTTGAAGATAGTTGCTTTACATTAACCTTAACAACCCCAAAAGAATGAGAAACTTGTTGGGGTCACTGAAAACAAGCCAATTTTTTTTTCTTCAAACTTTTAAGAATATAGAATACAATTTTCTAATGAATGATTGCTTGTATTCATGCAGAAATACTCCAATAATTATAAGCTGACTCATACTACATAGATTTTGCAAACTAACTGTTTATACATGTCTTGGATAACTCCCAGCTTTCTATTGTTCTGTGTTTTCTTCATGCTACTTGAATATTCAATATAACTAGTCTCACGTCAATGATTATTATTGAGTCTATTCATTTTATAATTTGTCTTCATTCATTTTTATGTTATTAATTAATCGTTATTATTTGATCCATTATTGTGTTATGTATTTTCATTTACATTATTCAAGTATTTTCTCATTATGACTACCACTACCATTTTGAACAATATAAGCTTTTTCTTTTATATATATATATAACCATAATCCGCTATTGAACATTTTATCACTTATTAGTTATAACTTTTGTTTTTTGGTTGGCAAGATGGCGGCTTACTAGAAGAAAGCTGCTGAAATCTCTTGTGTATTTTTTTTTTACAACATTCCAAAGTGTTTTCGGCCTTTCCTTCAAAAAAATTTACTCAGTAGCGTTATTAAGTGTTGCAGTGATTTATATAATAGTTTTACATCATGAAAATTCAAAATTAACTGTGATAACAACATCAAATGCGACAGTGGCAAGATAGTTAAGAGTGACTGACAGCTATGGCGGACAGAAACCATAGCAACCAATAAATAACTGACCTTAAAACATCAATTATTAAGACTGTTAGACTATAAAACTATATTATAATTATTATGATAAAACATCAATTATTAAAACGAACGCGCAATGGATGGGCATAATTAGCCATTTCCGCGCTAGAATACAAAATACGAATACGAAGTTATAACTTTATGTTATGTTTTTGTTATAAGTGTGCATATCGGTAGTTTATTTTATTGTATTGACAAGGATTGATTGTAATGGTGATATTCAACCAGTAGCAATTCATGTTTTTTTATAAAGTGTAATACTACCTATTCCCGCTAGAAGGTAACATTAATTCCCTTGACTCAGTGTTGCCAATCCAGATTTAACTAAATTCTCTACATGTATTTTTCATATCGTTACTCCCTCGTTCATGAGAAAACATTTTTTTAAATTAAATATATTGCTTTTGATTGTAGAAAGTTCCTAGATTCCTACATAGAAGAATCGCTTCTGTATTGAACCGAAGTACCTACAAATCAGTGAACGCTACTTGTAACTTCTGATTTTGAATATTGATGACTATTTGCAAATATCTCTTGTAATATATGAAACAAAGCGACTGTCGAAAATGTGTGACTAGTGGTGTTTAGTGGTAGAAGTTGCTGTTGGCATTACTAATTACCGAGCTTAAGGACAATTTATGTCTCATGTCTATGATAAGATATAATACAGTACAATCCATGCCAGGGATTCCGCCAGGATTTTCAGTTCGGGGGAGTATCAGTTCAAAATTGGGAGGGTGTAAGTGCAGTTTTGCACGGTTACTATCGATTTTTGATCGTAAAAATTTTAAAGGGGGCGTTCTCGAGGATTTAGAGGAGGGGTCTGGCAGAATCACTGACCCAAGTCATGGCACATTTTAATTATTGGTCGCTATTGGACGTGTTAGCTATAACTGAAGTTAGTGAACATAGGATATTTTAAGAGCAACAACACGAAACAGTCAAACAAATTACTATTTAACTTACAAGAGTGTAGCAGTTATATAACAACCTTTTGAAGATTATTGACTTCCCTTATAACTATGCTATCCTCCTTTTCTAGTGAAACTAGGTCTTTGTCCAGTTCCGAAACCAGGAGTTTGCACCTCAACATGTAAATCGGATGGAGATTGTAGCGGGAATTTGAAGTGTTGTAGAAATCAGTGTGGAGCTTACACGTGTACTTTTCCATATAGCGGCTGAAGAGGACATCTTTAATTCATACTTTTGCTATATCCTAACTTCTATTTTGTGTATCCAACTATGTTTCCTTGTTTGCACTGCAAAGAAGTGAATAAATATTAATTTTACTTCAGTTGTGGTTTGTTTCTCTTCATTTACAGATCTTTTCAAATGTATAAAGTTAACCAATTATTGCCTTAGCATCCCAGTAGATTTCGTCGAATATAATTGAGAAGTGTCAATTAAAACGCACAGTCGATCAGTGGACGAAATACTGTATGATACGGATTGACCCTATTTCGTTCGGTAACGCTTGGTTGATCTTCGGAATTAGTGCGTGTCAGAAAGTACTACTTAGGTTTGTTCGGGTGGTCTGTTCCGTGTTGCACTATCTACATTGGAAGGATAAGGTAGTACAAAACTGTGGGAGTGGATGTGACGTCACAGTGTCTATTCGTGTGATCCCATGTATAGTTCTGGCCCGAACGTGTAGGTGGTTATTTGCTTCTGCTCGAACACAACGCCATCTGTAACTCCCTTTGTTATGGATCGATAAATTTGGAATAAGTTCATTGTGAGACAACAACATTTCTTTCCAAATCACAGTTTCAATTTATTCTTTAGTATTGGTAAATAAAGACAATGACTTGTAATCTAGAAAATATAACCAAGACGTCTCGATAATAATTTTAGGAATATAAAAAGCTTACATGTACTTTGTCGTTTGCGTGATTTCAAAAGACATACAGAAAGGTAGTTTCTTTTCCGGGAGGAATGTATGATTTGTTGACTCCAAGGAGAGGTTGAGAAATTCCATTGACTTGATTTGACGTCACGGAGGTTTCCGATGAGAAAGTTCATGACTGACAGATTTTTGGCAAGAGAGAATGTGTGGAGTCATCATTGAGGAGTGATGATCCGACAACCGAAGTAGCAACACGATTTTGGGACAATTAAGTTGAAACGCGAGTTTGAGTTGTGACTTCGACAAGATGTATCGCACTTGGACTACCTTTCATGTAAGTCAAAAGACTATTCATTGCTCTTCTTAAGAGGTCACGCTAATGCCAAAGATACTTACTTTTGTTTTGATTGATAACGTTCAGTAAACTTTCAATATTATAGTCCAGTATATAGCATACCACACCCCCTGTGGACCCCCTAAGACTAAACGAAACCGACTGTTTCTGGTAGTTTTCATAATGAGAAAACAGATTTCAGATGTTAACACGAAAAAAAAGTGGCCCTAAGGCTCTAAATCCAAGAGGCGGACTTAAGTACACATGTACATTTCGAAAGTATGCCCAGTTCGAACCATTGGAGCTAGAGAAACAAAACTTGGCATGAAGGAGTAATATTAAGAGTAGGTTATGAAAAAAAATACGAAACGTTGAAACAGTCGCCATCTTGAACCAAATATGGCCGACTAAAGTACGAATGAAACGTATTCTCGGCTCTAACTGCTTGAACCATAGAAACGACTGGGGGAGCATATGCGGAGTACGCTACATCCTCGCCTAGTAGTGTATTTAACTATATCAAAGTATTTCATGGCCTTATAGTTCTAATAAATTGTGTCTTACAGATCCCGACGTCTGTAACGTGCTGAGTTCCACGATTTGAAGAGGGGATAAAGTTTAGTATCATGGCCACAAAACGACGCGTCGTGGAGCACGTTTCCAAGATACAGAGAAGAAAAAGCAAATTGGTATCATTCACTCTGACGGAATCAATCACGTTTCCTTCGCTTACATTTGTGTCGTGAAGGAAGCAGAAGAACGGATCAAGTTTTTTTAAAAAAGAAATGTCCACGATAGACGGTTACTACAACTCACGCTGTCTAAACACCAAATGCGATGGCATACCAGACGAAATCGGAGAACATCACAGCTATCATCGCGGATGTTATCAAAGATTCACAATGAACTTGAATAGACTTGAAGAAATTCCTCTCCGTATGAAGTCTTCAGGGCAGCAAATATTTAATCCGGACTGTATTTTCTGCACCGGTAATGTAACTGGCAAAATTCATGTTACCATCGGTGGCGTTCAAACAACTTAGGACACATTATCACTTGAAAGAGATAAAAATAAAAGATGAAATGAAGTGTATGGGCGGTGAGTAAGAAACACCGCCCATAATCCCGGAAGTAATGTCACCTTATTACACTGCCATCTATGAAGCATGTTGACAATTGCGTACGGGAGAGAAAAATAGACGAAGCAACCTTCATAACTCAACACAAGATCCAATTACCAATCCCAATATTAAATTCAAGCCTATACACATGCCTTTACTTCGGTAACAGTCTTCGTAGCATAAAAGAAATAGTAAACTATTAGTCACTTGCCAAACTAGTCCAGTCATATTAGGGTTTTACCTGAAAAAAAAAAATCCCTATAAGGGGATACTTCGCATATGTGTAGTACTGGTACCCAGTAACAAAGTATCAAAAATCAACACTCGTGTATGCTGTGCTACGGCCGCCATCTTGGAAAATGGTCGCCGATTTTCACTTTTTTTTTTATAATATCTCGGTAACCGTTGGAAATATATATATATATAAAAAAATGAACGAGACAAAAGTTAAAGATTATATAAAAAAAATACATCTTTTTGATCCTTATAACTTTTGTCCTATCTCTAACGATTTTCGAGAAAAACGTAAATTAAAAAAAATCATAAAAATTGGAGATTAATCTACGTGTTAAAAGTAATTTACATGGTAAACTTCCAACAACTTATAAAAGTATGATTTTTGAATTTACGTTTTTCTCGAAAACCATAAGAGATAGGACAAAAGTTATAAGGACCAACGATATATTTTTTATAGTCTTTTTGTCTCTACTTTTTTTTTCATATTTCCAACAGTTACCGAGATATGATTAGAAAAAAATGAAAATCGGCGGCCATTTTCCAAAGATGACGGCCGTAGCACAGCATAAACGAGTGTTGATTTTTGATATGTTGTTACTGAGTATTAGTGCTACACATATGCGAAGGATTCCCTTTTTAGGGAATTATTTCTAGGTAAATATTTTTTTTTTTGACCTAATATGACTGGACTAAATGTCCGACGTTGGTCCACCAACAATTTTCTCCTGCGGTTAGTCCCACTGACAGTTTGTTTATTTCTCGCTTAAGAATGGAGTACCACCCGTTAGTGTCATATGCACTAACGATGCTCTGATGAATGATTGTACTTGGTTTTGGGTGTTTTTTATGTGGCTAATTTGACGTATCTAGGCATTAGTGCATCCAGGCATTTCGAACATCTGCTACTAAATAAGCTGACATATTTTTCCCCCTCAGGCATGCCTCTGTAAAGCAGATACCATCTTAAATTATATTTATATTGCTATTCATATAGTTATACCAAACAATAAATACAAAAATTACTATTACCTGGTAGTATACGGGGTCACGGTGGCTCAACGGCTCACCTCTGGCGCTTGAGTTCGTCGGTTCAAACCCTACTCGTGCTATGTGGGCTTTGTGGTGAACAAACACCGTGTGCGTGGGTTTTCCCCAGGATGCTGATTTTTTTTCATTGTTATCGGTTTTGATATTCACAAAAATAATCAAGCGATTTCAAGAATGAAATAAAACGAAAAAAAAAAAAAAAACGGCATTGATCGAACTCTTGAATTGGTTATGAACTTTCCTGAAAGTTAGAACTCTCTAGGCTTGAATTTGTAGGAGCAGCATTGAAATTTCGTGCATAAAAATACATTAGACATAGCTATACGGAGCTACCACATTTTGTTGGAGATCGTTCTTTACATTAACCTTACGATCAATTAACTCGCCCTTTATTCTCTTTTATTAGTGAAACAGGGCTATTGTCCAGTTCCGAAAGCAGCAGGATGCACCTCAACATGCAAATCTGATGGAGACTGTGGTGGGAGTTTCAAGTGTTGTAGAAATCAGTGTGGAGCATACACATGTACTTTCCCATATAGCGGCTGAAGAAGACAGGTTTAATTCACACATTAGCTACGTTTTCCTCTTCATTTCTTAATTGTATTTCAACCTCAGACTGTATGTTCTTGTTTGCGATGCAAATAAATAAATAAACATTAATTTTATTCCAGTTGTGTTCTTTTTTTTAATTAAATATCTTTTTAAGTGTACTCGCAACAACAACAACAACAACAAAAAAAAATAACTCTTCAGTAACAGACTGATCCGAGATAGTACTTCCAAACTTGGCCATGGTAGATTTCCCTCCAATATCCTTTCCCTTACCCTATCCTGGCCGGAGCCTAAAGGCTATAAACAAAATTCAAATAAGAAAAAATACTCAATTTTTGCTGTTGTTTTAAATTTCTCCTTAAAATTAGTCGAATAAGGTGGCTGAGCCAAATAACGCCACGTAGACCTATAACGCCACCCCTCGATGTTTTGGAAACGAGAACAAGTGGCAGGAATTCAGAAGTATGAATATGTAGGCAGATGCCATCTAGCGCGACTGACGTAAACTAACTGCGCTAATGACAATAGGAGAGCTGTCATGACGTACACTTGGTGCTGTGGACTCCACAAAGGTCGTTGCTAATTCAGGTGCATACATTTGCCTTAATTTCACATCGATTGTGAGTTATAATTGTTGAAAGTCATACCTATATCAAAAGAGTCGAATGTCTTGTTGTTCCGCAAGCACAAGAAACTACCGAAAGTTTTGTAATATGTAAGAAAATTACGTGGTAATGTGATCGTCTGCGTGTATCACAATAACGCCATCGTGAATATGTTAACTTAGCACAATTATACCTTTGAAATTTACGCATTTATATCCACTTTTTGTATTTTCTACATTAAATAAGAAAGCGTTTCTGAATTTCTCTCACAGCGAGAGTTATTATTTTGTATCTTTTTCCACTAACTGCATGAATTTCACTCTGAATGTGTGGTATTTATAGGCCTATTTGTAGTCAGCAAAGTGTCTGAGCATTGTTCTTGTCTTCGTCGCTTTAGTTTCCAAGCGAAACATTTCCTATTGTGTATGTTAATGCAAAGTATGTGGACATGTTTCCATTCAACTAAGAGGGTGGCGTTATTAGGAACATATGTTCCTAATAACGCCACCATGTAACAATTTTTTTCGTATTTTTTTCGCCCTCATTGTACACCAATCTTTATATCACACTGCCGGGATGTAAGGCACTCAAGCACGTTTTCACACAATCTGTTTTGGAGTTGTAACTACCATGGTTCATTAGCTACACTAGATATGATCTTAAGGTGGCATTATTTGACTCATCTACCTTAAGATTATGACCATTGTGACAACCAACGATCCCGACAAAGATTAAGCGTATCATTTCTAAGGTTTTGTTCACTTTGCGTTAGCTTTAATTTGACGCCATCTTTCAATGTCATCTTTTCTGTCAACATATTTGTCTCAACCATTAACAGGTGATACTAAATTTTAAATGTATTTATGGCCTTTGGGCAACTTTAGCTCAGGTCGGGATAGGGTAAGGGAGATGATGTTGGAAGTAAGCCGTCAAGGGCCTAGTTTCAACATTTTCCTGGTGTGACTGAGGGAAAACTCTGGAAAAGCCTAAGGTAGGATAAGCAGCTGCTGGGATCGTTCGTACGACCTTCCAATTGCTAAGCCAACGTTCTAACAACTGAGCTATGGTAGTTCGGTAGCAGGAAAATACTGCAGATAATATGAGTATAGGCCTTGAAACCAGCAATGACGAGCTGGGAAACTGTTGAGGAACATTCCATATGCACAGATAATTGCGCTGTTGTGGTTTAATTGGATAGCATACCTATGGCCAGCAACTGAAAGTTCCAGGTTCGAGTCCCAGTCAAGGCTTCTGACAATGTTTCTGTTAATTTCAACGAGTATATAGTTGTTACTAAAGGATTAAAAGCTACGACCAATGAAGGTACAGGCGAGCACTTATCAATTATTCTGGTATTATTTATATACTATACCAAACCTATGTTTAGTAGTCGCTTATTGCACAATCAGCATTAAGATGGTTGATAGTATCTTAAACGAAATGAATTCTTTTCTAAACAAGGATATACAATTTAAAGAATACAAATCTAATGAATATACAGCTCTGTCCGGAGTCCCGCAAGGCTCGAATCTTAGACCATAATTATTCATCTTGTTTATTAATGCCCTGAGAGAAAAATTGCTGAATTTTAGTCTAGATAATCCGGAGAGCCGAAATTTAGCAAGATTCTGCATCACACATAACATTTTCTATACCAGACTACGTACAGGTTTGTTGTTCAGCCATGTCCAATCTGTACAGCCGCTAATAGACGGAAAATCATGTCTACCCCTCGTTAGCACTTGCAGGATACAGAAAATCCTTTTAATGCAATTTCAAATCGCTTTGTACGGATACTACACAGTCCCACTTCTGTGTACGATCCTTACGACTTGTACGATCCCACAGACTACAAACTACGTAAACGGATTTTCCTTCTGTGTAGTAAAAACTAACTGTATACTTGTTGGTGATGGCGCGTAGTGGCTGAGAAGCAATCGCCGTGTATTACAAGCAAAATAACGGTTTGTGACAATGGCCACCGAGTAAATAAAGTGAAAATAGGAGTCTATTGGTGGAGGTCTGTCGGCAAATATTTTGTGCACTGAAGTGAGGAAGTGAACTAAGCAGAATATGCCTCTCTGGTATCTTCAATAGGTTTGGATTTGGTTGTCTAATTAAGACATTTGAAGGTAAGGTTTGTTTGTTTTGTATACATTTGGATTCTGCAAAACAACTTTCCTATTTATTTTTTCAACGCTCTATGGCATGCGCTATGTAATTCAATATGGTGTGGAATTGGTTAAAGAAAATTTGGGGTGGATTTCCTAGATCACCACACAGACAATCCGGAGCACAACCTAGAAATTCTAGACCACGTTGTGTAGTATAGTCAAAATAATCTAGATCACCGTACAGGCAATCAAGTGCATAACCCAGAAATTCTAGAAAAGGGTTTACAGAAGTCGAAGGCGTGATCTAGGAAATCTACAGCAATATCCAGAAAATACGGAACAACCGCTAGAAATTCTAGAATACCGTTCAAAATGTCCAAGGTGTAGTGCAGAAAATCTAGACCATTGTCAAGAAGACCAGGAGTACTGAAATCAAATTCTAGACCACCGCTTAAAAAATCAAAGGTACGGTCTAGAAAATCTAGACCCCATCAAGGAAACAAGGAGCATGGCCAAGGAAATCTAGACAACATCTAAAAAAAATCAAATTTTAAACCTAGAAAATCTAGATTACTGTCAAGAAATTCTAGACCACCGACCATGAAAATCAAAGGTATGACCTAGAAAATCTAGACCACCGTCATGAGAATCTAGAACCCCACCCTTTCAGTTCTGTACCAAACATACGTACAGGTACGTCTGCGCTATCCTTGCTATCTTAGTTCTGTTCCTTCCAACACAGTATAGAAAATCTTGAGCCCCAACACAGAATGCAGTCCTCCTGTCATGGCATGTGCAGCGCCAGGAAAGCCGCCTGTAACCGGAATCTACACTTTCTCCTTCTAAATGCAGTCAATTTTTCTCTCAGTGTGACTTCTCAGAATTCATACCCGATAATGAAAAAATGTTATTTGCGGATGACCTCAAAATATAATGCTTAAAATCAACTCTGTAGAAGATACCATAAAACTACAGCATAGTTAAGACAACATTGCTGACTGGTGCGCTATCAATCAACTTTCAGTCAATGTGAAGAAATATAGTAATATCATATTGTAGAAATAAATCGATTTATCAATTTAATTATGGAATGCATAAACATTTATTAAGCAGACCTGATGTGGTTAAAGATATAAGAAATTGATGTTTAAGAACTACATAATAAATATTACAAATGAAGCTTTTAAAATGTTAGGATTTGTGGTAAGGATGGGAAAAGAGTTTAATAACGTTTCTACATCAGAGAAAATGTACGATACTTATGTTCGTTCCAGATTGGAATATGCCTCTACTATTTGGAAACCCTCTCAACCAGTGCTCGAAGTAGGTTAGAAGGTTAGGGAACGGTTGCAGAAGTGGGCCAGAAAAGGTAAGGGTACGCTTGCACCTATAGTGCCGGCGATTGACTATTGAAAGTAAAGGCAATAAGCTCCCATTGATAAAAAGGTAGGGGTACGCAAAATCCAACAAGAAAACTTAAGGGCACGGTGTGCTTCGAGCACTGCTCTTAACTAAAAAAAAAAAAATTCAACAACTAGAGAAAATACAATAAAAATTTCTTCGATTTTTAAGTTATACAGTAATTCGGATCTATCCTACTTATGAAAACTACAGTACAATCATTAAAAACTTTAATTTTCAGACGTTAGAGCAAAGGTGTATCATTTCTGATCGGTTATTTCTTAGGAAAGTAATACTATAGACCTCATAATAGATAGACTTAGCACGCTTCCCCATTTCTGTCTGCGCTAAAACTAATGGATTTTTGTTCAGAGCACGTGATTTTGAATCCATCCACTAGGTAGCTCTGCCATAGACGTCATATTCTACTACCAGGTATATGGCAGAGCTACCTAGCGGATGAATTAAAAATCGCGTGCTCTGAACAAAACCCTACTAGTTTCAGCGCAGCCAGAAATGTGGAAGCGTGCTAAGTCTATTTATTATGAGGTCTATGGTAATACCAAATGGCATAGACTGCACAAACTTAGTATCACTGTTACAGTTTCGTGTCCCGTCATTAGAAACTCGCGTAGAGAATACTCTTTTTTTTTCACTGCAAAAAGGAAAAAAAAACAAAAAACAACTAATTAATGAAATCGCCAATCAGAATATGTACTGCCTACAATGAAATGTGTATGAATTGCACTGAATTTAATATACGTGATATATCTTCCAAAGGATATAAAGATATAATAAAAATCTCTGTAAACCAACATTGTAAATATCGACACACTAATTGAGCTATACAAAGTTGTGTTGACAATAAATAAATAAGTAAATATTAGGTCTACTCTAATTTGTCTTATGAAAGTGTGCAATTTACAAACTCTTCACATTAATCTGCATACATAAATATATTAATAATGTAAATTACATTCATACTACGTGTATATATATATATATATATATATATATATATATATATATCGGGGAGAGGCCTCATCCACTAGTGGATTGAATATGGCTGTGATTTATTATTATTATTATTATATATATATATATATATATATATATTCGAGCATGCTGATTGCTCATTTTGACAAGAACTAATAACTAAGTTGTTTTCTTGACTGTTACAAAACGGGACGAAACAGGGTTTCTATCGGACCTGTAAAACGGGACATATGGTCACCCTAGCTCCGAAAATAAAACCATTCGGTGAATTTTGTATTCTTAACATGGCTTTAAAATAAAATTTCAGTCTTTCTGTTGTCGACTGGCAACACTGAAACAGTAGCACGAAGCGAAAAAAAAAGGAATGTTCGAACACTACAATTTTGCCAGGTAGTAATGATAGACTGAAGTTCTTCCAAGAGGCCATTATTTTCAAAAATACTACGTTTTCCCATACTATTTATTACTTGTGAACGTGTTGCAAATGTTATATTACGTTTGTGATCGGTCAAAGCCTTGTAAGCTAACGAAGTGAAACGTTCTGTGATCGTGTACAGAAGTCATTAAATGTTTTTTTTTTTGTTCTAAATTTCTCAGGTCCTGGAGGTAAATATTCTTCAAGGTCAGCAGCGGGTGTCATAATTTCAATTTAGCCGAACACCATCCTACAATTTGAATTTTTTAATCTACTAAAAACAAGCTTATTTTTAAAAGACAACATTGAGTGCTACCTATGAAATGAACGTTTGCTTAGCTTTTGTATCGTGAAGCCGCAAAGCGTTTTGATTAAGACATCGACTTTT
>JAGDQP010000428.1:104681-165339 GCA_022664845.1 Lepisma saccharinum | reverse complement strand
AAACAGTGATCTGTTCAAACAAAGTCACACAAGTTTTTTTTTGTGTGTGATTATTTTTTTTTTCGTTATTTTTCTTCACTTGTCTTAGCAATATACAAGTGCATCCAAAAGTGAAGTCCTCAGACATGCAAGGATTTACTCTGAGACTGCATAACTAAACAGTACCACCCCAACATGCTTCTAAAGTAACTACCAAGAATACTGTAGTGAAATATTCATCTTTCTTGTTACTTCATATAATAGACCGCGAATGGTGATTACTCATTGAGCCCATCGCCATGTCAAGGACTCATACAAAGAGTGAGCAGTACATTAGTGTATCTAGTGAGTGATTTTCCCTGGGAGAAAACTGCATGGAACCAGTCTTTTCGTACCTTTTAGATGAACACTTCAAGACAGGTCAATCAGAAAAAATTAATTAAATTCAAACTGGCCAGAACTTTTGTAAACTATATTGAAATAAATAAGCGCATATGATTGCGTCACATATTGCTATTTGAAGCCTCTATAAGTAAAGTTTACGTTTCTGTTTACAAATATCACCATTGATGAAAAGAGGCAATAGTGTTGTTTATAGTGAGATATGTCAAAGCGTGTATGTTTGTAAGTGTGTGTGTGTGTGTTCAGGAATCTAACTTCATCCATACCAAATAAATTGGATTAATATTAATTCGTTTGAAAATTCTTCCTTCACATCTCCTTGGTTTCAGCAAGTTACTCCTTCTACATGCAGTGTGGGTACTTCAGATCGGTAAGTACAAGATATACAGTGCAATATGTTGTGTTATTATATTTCAGGCCTGTAGATGGATACTTGCAGATGTTGAACTGCGGATTAGGGAGTCATTCTTTAAAATTTCAGCCTGGAGATTGCAATGTGTCAAGTCTTTCTAAGCTCTACCGAAATCATTAAAATCCCTGAGATCTACTGAATTTTTGTTGTTGTTGTTGTTGAGTGTCTCATTAAGTTAATCTCCTCAAACTCCTGCATCAAATTATAATTAGTTTTGAAATCCCATTAAAGTAAACAGACAGGAGTTCTATTTGTTTGGTGTCCTCCAATACTCCCTTTTTGCAAGGTCATGATTTACATAATCCGACCTACTTGTGTGAGACACTATAAGAAATTAAGTTGCCCAACCTAGGGTCCTCGACAGAATCTGGTCACACACCGAAGGGCACTCTACAATAGTACAAAGAATGAACACTCTAACATACAAGCCGGGCAAATTACTGGCTTCGAGTGAGCATTGGAATATAGGTACTATCAATACGAAGTAGTATAGGTTGCCTTCAAGCGTGAAGAATAAAATGTACAGAACAAAATGTCTGAGGACATCGGCACCACACTAATGAAGGGTCAAATAAGGGTTGGTTTTTAGGTCCGCTGATAGCAAAGCTATAGAAAAAAGGACCTTAAAATCCCGCTCAGTCCGTATGTCTGTCCGAGCCCACTAACTTACTATCAGGAACTACGAGGTGTAGAGATGTGCTTGTGGTATTGTTGGAAAGGTATTAGCTAGAATAACTAAGAGCCGCCTGAGGGTCAGATCTTCAATCGACCGCTAAACTTCTAATCAGCACTAAGTTGAGGACAACTCTCATTTTGCAGACTCTCATTGGCCAAAATCAGACTTGGCCTCAACTTAGCGCTGACTAGAAGTTTAGCGGTCGATTGTAGAACTGACCCTGAATCGTCTTAGTTGGCGCAATGGATTAACATCAACACCTATTTTTAATAACCCATTTATTCAAATTGCTCCCATTCTATTAGACGTATTCACACCAAACTTGGCATAAACATTACTCGATACAATAGAAACCTACTGTATAGGTGTCTACGTTATCAAGCGCTCAACTTGCCAGTGTTGCCAACTTATTTTCTAGAACATTATTTCTTTAAATATTGTATCAGTTACGTTAGACGTAGAAGCACGAAACTTGGTATCAGCATCATATGATACTACAAAAAGACATTATGAGTGTCATATCCCCAAACACCCCTTTGTCAGTGTTGCCAGCCCGTGTCCATAAAATATATCTCACGAGCCACAGGGTGTAGAGACGTGGTTGTAATGTTGTTGGAAAAGTCTTGACTAGACTAGCTCAGAACCACCGGAAACGTCTTAATTGCTACAGTTAATCAGTGTTTCCAACCAAATGTTTATAAACTAAATTTTTCAAATTACTTCCATTCCGTTAGACCTATCTGGACCAAAATTGACCTATAATTATGAGGTAGAAGAGAAAAATTACGTGGGTGTGTCAAATCACTTTTGTTGTCAGTGTTACTAATCTATTTTCTAAAGAAAAATCATTACGTTAGACTTAGTAGTTTCAAACTTCCGATAAATATTATTCGACAAGATAGAACCACGCTGGGGGTGTCTTCTTCTTACAGCAACCCGTTGTCAATGTTCCGTCGTCTTGACTAGTTCAGAATAGAGTTGACCACTTCCGGAAAAATAGTTTTCCGGTTTCCGAAAATTTCATTTTTCAATTCTTCCGAAAATATTTCAGTTTTTTCGAAATATTTCCGTTCTCCGGAAAGTTTTATGCTTTCAGTTTGCCGAAAAAATTTCCGTTTTTCTCTCTCTGCATTTGTTTTCTATTTACCACCTTCCGGAAACTGTGGCCATCCTTAGTTTGAATAAATTCACCGAAAACTGAGGTTTGAACAAATGCGCCGAGAAGCAAAGTTTCAACAAATTCACCGAAAACCACAAAACATCGACTTGATCTGACAAGGGACAAGGGATCTAAGTGTTCTACTCCGATTTTCTTGAAACTTTGCACATTTGTAGAAAGGTTAAAATTTGCAGACGCGTTTATTCTTGTTTCGGCCCAAAAGCGATCTGAGGGAGGCAAACTCCTTCCAAATGTCAAGAATGGCAAAATGTGAAAGTGCTAAAACAGAAAACGTCCATCTCCATTTTTTCGAAAGTTTGCAAATGTGTAGAGGATTCAAAAATTAGCACATCCCTTTTTTTGTTTGAGCCGCAAAACGGTTGGAAGTGGGCACACACACCCTCAGGGGTGTAGCCACAAGGGGACCACATTGGATGGAAGTTTCCCCCAATGGTTGTGTGTTCATTCCAAACAAAAATTTGAATAATACAGGATATAAAATAAGTTTTAGGCACTTACTACATGATACCTGTATGTCATTCCATCTTAAATCATCCATCTTGGCTGCTCGACCCCATTATTTTTTTTAGATGTTTATATCTCCTATATAAGAAAAGTCCAAAAGAAAATTATTTTATTTTTACAAAAATCTATTAACTAATGCCAGCAATTTTTGTATTGCGGCGCAAGCCAAAATTTCTGTTAGCAGACGTTTACTGAAAATGTCGTGTTTGCCAACAGCGTTATCATAGAACATTGGAAAAAGAAGCAAAAAAAGAAAAAAAAACACCATGTCTTTTCTTCAAAATCAGCTTGATAATTTTAGTCCTCTGCATGAAAACCCTAAAACGTAATCGAACTGATGAAAATGTTATCCAAATGTGATTAAAAACACTGAACTGCTGAACAAGACTATATTATTCGTAAAAAATAAATTAAACGTGTTTTTCATTTTAATTGCAAGACGTGCAACTATGTTTTGTTGTCAAATGTGATTGTTGAAATAAAAACTGTTCCAGTTTTCAGGGCGCTTTTTTGCCCAGGATAGAATGAATATATCAAAGCTGATTTTCTGTGCGCTATTAACATATCAAAGTATGTTAAAGGTTGATATATACTTCCTTAATATTTTATGATTTTTTGAAAATAAAAAAATCGTATTTTATACATATTGCAGGCCCGATATATCTGGTGGGAAAAAATATAAAAATCTTTTTTTTCACACGTTATTCATTTGACAGGAAAAAATACAGTTACAATTTAAACTTTAATATTTGAATTTGAAGGGAGCTGCAAATTTGGTGGAAATTGGGGGTGAATGATACTCGTGCGCCCTATAGTATGAATATTTCAGACCCTTATCTCTAGTGGGAGATCAAATAAAAACAATATCTGATTTTTCTACATGCTATGCACTTATATTAAGGAGAAACTAAGGTAGACATTTCAACTTTCATATTTGTATTTGAAGGGACTTACAAATTTGCTAGTTGAAGTGTGAATAATGCTCGTGCTCGCTCTGTGAAATATTCTATTACCACAAGAGTGCCAAAGAAGGATGTGAATACCTAAAGTAGATCCTGAAATATCTGGTGTTGCCCATAAGACGAGACGAGACAGAGACATGGCTATAGAACAAAAGTCGAGACAGAGCTCTCGTAATGTAAAGTATACATCTTTTCGAGACGAGACATCCTCTGGAAAAGACATTTTGACACGAGACACACTAAATTCCGTCTCGTGAGCAACACTAGATTGTAAGAAAGCTTATACAGTGTTCATTTGGGGCAACATGGCTGCTCCGCATTTTCACTCTGTCCCTTTTCATTCCATTATGGAGCCATGCCTTTTGAAAAACGTTGCCACATTTCTATGTATGTGTGAAGCGCTTATAAAACTATCTGCATCTCTTATTACTTAAGCATATTAGTTATCATTATAACAGTAAAATCTTTCTTCGAAATTCTGATGGTAATAAGAATATTTCTTTTAATAACAATTTTTATACGAGTTACCAAAGCACGCACACCCATTATTCATCCCTAATTTGCCAATCTGTAATTCCCTTCAAACTCAAATATCAAAGTTGAAATTTCTACTGTAGTTGCTCCTGACATAAGTAAATAAATTGTGGAAAAAATAAATTTTTATCTAATCTCCCATCAGAGATACGGATCTTCAAAATTCTTTCGAAAGTGTACACGAGCATCATTAATCAACAATTGGCAAATGTGTAACTTGCTTCAAACTCAAATATCATTATAAAGTTCAGAATTTTACTGTAGTTTGTCTTGACAAAAATGTATAAAGTCTGAAAAAAATAGACTTTATATTTTGTCCTGCTAGAGCTACTGGACCTCTAATATGCACAAAATATACATTTTTTTGGTTTTTCAAAAATTCGTAAAATATGAAGGAAACATATATAAACACATATATATATATATCACTTTGAAGTGAAAGAAATAAACTTTAATATTCAATTCCTTCCTGAAAAAAAAAGCGCCCGGAAAACCGAAATTGTTTCTATTTCGACAATCACATTTGGATACCATTTTGATCAGTTCGACTATGCTTTAGTATTTCATTGAGAGGACTAAAATTATCAGGCAGATGTTATTGGAAAGAATGATTTTTGTTTGAATATCTAATGAAAAGCAAGTCCGAAGATAATTACATTTTCCGTAAACATCTGCTTACACAAATTTTGGTTGGTATGCGCCGCAATACAAAAATCACCTCCATTAATTAATCGGTTGGTGTAAAACTAAAAATTACCCATGTTGAACTATTCTTATAAAGGAGAAATAAGTATTTAAAAAATAAAAGGGATCAAGCAGCTAAGCTGGACGATTTCATACACCACACGCTAAACCTTGCTTGAATAAAAGTTGGACTATTTTGCATAAACACGAAGTACGATAATCTTTGCTACTTGTAAAGGTTCGTAAATATGAGGGCCCTCCGCGACACTTTTACTGGCTGCAGCGCTGCACCGTCAACAAATTTCAAGAATGGCCGCAAAATTTGGAAGTAATAAAACACAAAATGTTCATCTCCGATTTCCTTGAAATTTTGCAAGTGTGAAGAGGTGATAAAATTATTGGACACGTATTTCTTTGTTTCGGCCCAAAAACGGCATGAGAAGCGCAACACCCCGTACAAAATTCAAGAATAACACAATGTGAAAGTGCCAAACGTCAAAGGAACGTGTGACCGATAAAGTAAATTTTGCACGTGAATAACAGAAGGTGTAACGGAACATATAAAGCACATAAACGTAGCAATAGTCACCAATGGCATTGTAATTTCACACACATGCCAAAATAAAACATTTTTTTTGTATGAACAAGATAATGGAGGTGAAGCGCCCTCTATATAAAAAGAAACTTTATATCAACATGCACGGTAGTGCATGAGCCAAGTTCTTCACGTCAGAAAACGTCAGCACTGCCAGAAGCATGTTATACAGGAACAAGAGTTTATGGCAAAATCGACGATTTGGGGGCCCCGTAAGAAAAAAGATGTTAACGATAGGAATATGAGCTTTCGCCGTTAACGAGATATGATAAATATGTGCAGATGTACAAAATTTCATATTCGTATCTCAAACTATGTTCTAGTTGTGGACCCCTGAAATTGCACATTTTAGGCTAACTGACACTCACTCACTCACTGACTCACTCATCATATTGTTTAGGGTGTTTGGAGTAAGCTAGAAACATGAAATTTGGTATGAAGGTAGAGGATGATAAGTAGATAAAGCAAAAATTCCGACATTTTGAAAAGGTCGCCATCTTGGATTCAAAATGGCCGCCAAACCTAAAATTTCAAAGAATACACAGCCTAAACGACTAAAGCTAGAACAGTGAAATTTGGTTTGAAACTACATCATTAATAGTGAATTAAGAAAACTTTTTAAAAATTTGAAAAAGTTGCCATCTTGGATTCAAAATGGCCGCCAGCCCTAAAATTTTAAAGGCACAGAATAAACGGCTGGCGCTAGAATAACGAAATTTAGTCTGACAGTACAATATTATTAGTAGATTATGAAAATATTACAAAATGTCTCTAAAGACGCCATCTTGGATCCAAAATGGCGGGCGTCATAAATCCATTTTCCACACTGCTTGAGCCAGAGATACGAAATTTGGCATAATGATGTATTATCAAAAGTAGTTTAGGAAAACATAACGTTCTAAAAAAAGTCACTATCTTTGCTTCAAAATGGCAGCTGAAATACCATTTTTCACATCGTTCGAGATAGAGAAATGAAATTTGGTATGACAGTGTATCATCACGAGTATGTCATGAAAATATAATAAAACGTTAAAAATGTGTCCATATTTTATCCAGAATGCCCGCCTAAGCCCCACTTTATAACGACTGAAGCTAGAGAAACGAAATTTGGTATGAAGGTGTACCATTACGAGTAGGTTAGAATAAATTCGGCTCGTTTCCCCTACTAGGGTACAGTTCCCAGATGGAGCCTGATTCCGATAAAGGGGTGCGCCCCAGCGAGACCATCTTGGAATTCTGGGGGCAGCGCCCCAATGAGGCGAAGCGAGCATATAAATTACACAAGTGTAAAAAGCTGCGAAATACGAGCAAAAGCACCAGGGGTTCAAAATGTCCAGTCAAGTCTTTCAACCTTAAAAAGTGGTGAAATGGAATATGGATGAGCCTAGTTCCTCACGCCAACTTCCAATACTCCTGCGTGTCCCACCAAGTTTTACTCGTCACAAACGTTAGCACTGCCAGAAGCATGTTATACAGGCAGAATGTGGAAGTTTCCCCATTCGGACGCAGCGCTCTGGAGTATGAGGGAATATCTGCATCATGTGGCGCAGTGCACTGCAGATTCTGGTTGTGATAAAAGGACGCAGTTCCTCCAAACTCCTCAAGTTCGATGCGCGGGCTGCCGTTGGATTCTTGACGCAGCGACGCGAGCGAATCGAGGGGAGTATCAACACGTACGGCAGTGCATGCAGCCGAGTTCCGTGTGTCACAAAACGTCAGCATGCTATACAGGAACAAGAATTTATTGCGAAATCAGCGATTTTGAGGTTCTGTAAGAAAAAAGATGTTAAAAATTGAAATATGAAATTTCGAAGTATGACGGTGTATCATCACTAGTAGATTACAAAATATCTGCAAAGACATCATTTTGAATCCAAAATGGCTGACTTCATCCATTTTCCAGACCATTTGAACTAGAGATACGAAATTTGGCATAAAGGTGTATTAACAAGAGTAGTTTAGGAATAATTTGCATTTTTGAAGAAGTTGTTAACTTGGATCAAAATGGCCGCACAAAAATCTTTTTCCACACCATTCGAGCTATAGAAACAAAATTTGGTATGAAGGTGTACCATCACAAGTAGGTAACGGCAATGTAAGAAAACGTTTTAAAAATCGCTTTCTTTAATTCAACATAGCCGCCCAAATACCATTTTCCAAACCACTGAAGCTAGAGAAACGAAATTTGGTATGAAGGTGTACCATCACGAAAATGTTTCAATAAATCGATCAAACCACCGCTATGAGGGTGCAGCCCCCGAGGGTATATGGGAAAAGGTCTGCACAGCATGGGGCGCTGCCCAAAGAAATTCTGATTACAAAAAAGGGGCTAAGCCCTAAAAATTTGAAGTTGGAGCGCACCCGGAATTCTGGGGCAGCACACCCAGCGAGGCGAACCCAGTATATATACGACTCGGTCGCGACCTACAAAAAGCTGTGAAATCCGAACAAAAACACCACAGGTGCAAAAAGCGCAGCCAAGTTCTTTAGCCCTAAAAAGGTGTGAAATGGTAGACGGATGAGCCAAGTTCCTTGGTGACAGCATGTAAGATTAACAAAGGAACTTGGCGCGAGCTGGCAACAGCCTTAGTGTTGGTGGCGGTGGACGTAGTGGGTTTTAGGATCCCCACCACCCTTATAGCTTGAGGATCATTAACCTTACCACCACGCGCGAAGTTCCTTTGTTCCTGTTACATGCTGTCACCAAGGAACTTGGCTCATCCGTCGACCATTTCACACCTTTTTAGGGCTAAAGAACTTGGCTGTGCTTTTTGCACCTCTGGTATTTTGTTCGGATAGATATATTAACAGAAGGGTTAGAGGATAATAGACGAGCACATAACGTCAGAAAATTGCAAGATAAACTTTTCATTCATGATCCCCGTGTTCACAAAACACAATTTTTAAACACATTCCCCGTCTCCAACGACCCTATTTGTCAGTGTTGATAAGTTTCTTCAAATTTCAAATGTTTAAATTGCTTCTACTCTGTACGACGTGTCAGCATCAAACTGGGCTTTAACATTGCATTTGACACAATAGTAAAATACTGTGGATATCCCTGCCTCTAGCATCCCAGATTTCAGTGTTCCCAACCCGCGTCTAATTTTATCTCTCATGAACCACAAGGTGTCATTGGAAATGTCTTGGCTGAACTAGCTCAGAACAGTGGTGGATCCAGGATTTTCGTGACGGGCGCACAGGTCAAATAGACTAGGACATTTTGATATTTTCCTGGTAAGTGATTTTTAAAGTATTCTTCCTAAAAAAAATGAAAATTTTCAAATCACCAGGAATAGACAATATTCCAACCGAATTAATTAAAGCGGAAGGAACTGCACTAATCAAGAAACTACATAAATTGATAAGAGCTATGTGGAGAAACGAAGAGCCCCAAAAGGAATGGGAAACATCAATAATAGTTCCGATTTACAAAAAATGCGATAAATAGGACTGTAATAATTACCGCGGAATCTCGTTACTACCAACAAGTTACAAAGTATTAAGTAATATCAATGAATACTCAAAATATATATTTTAAGTATTCACTGGCAATATTCTGTTATCACGCCTAAGTGTATACGTAGATGAAATAATTGGAGACCACCAGTGTGAATTTAGAAGAAATAGATCCAAGTTGGACCAGATTTTCGCCTTGACACAAATTTTGGAGAAGAAATGGGAATACAATAGGACGGTTCACCAACTATTCATTGATTTGAAGAAAGCATATGATTCTATCAAAAGGAAAAAATATAAACAGTATCCTGATACGATTTGGAAATCCGAAAAAAACTAGTTCAGCTAGTGAAAATGTGTCTATACGACCGCATAAGCAGAGTACGGATAGGTAATAATATTCCAGATAGTTTCAAGATTCACAACGGATTGAAACAAGGCGATACCTTATCACCACTACTGTTTAACTTTGCGTTAGAATATGCGATTTTAAAAATTAAAAGGGACAAAAAGGGACTATCATTGAATGGTTTGAATCAACTGTTCGTATACGCGGATGATGTAGATTATATAGGGGACGATATAGA
Organism: Lepisma saccharinum; assembly: GCA_022664845.1. NCBI lineage: Eukaryota > Metazoa > Arthropoda > Insecta > Zygentoma > Lepismatidae > Lepisma > Lepisma saccharinum. Next base: position 155,365 of record JAGDQP010000428.1, on the reverse strand, counting down.
TGCACTACAAAGCAAAACCGAGTTTGCGATGAGATAGGTCTACAGGTAAACATAGATAAAACAAAATACATGATAACAAGCCGAAACAAAGAAAGGAAATAAAAACATAAGAATTAGGGATGAGGTCATAGAGAAAGTAAACAAATTTAAATATTTGGGAGCATACGTAACAAGCAAAAATGAGGTCAGGGAAAAATAAAATGTCTCTTAGTATCGGGCAACGGATGTTTCTGTTCAGTCCAAAAACTTGTAACATCACGATTAATATCAAGGAAATTGAAATTAAAAATATACAGAACGGGTATTCTGCCGGTAATACTTTACGGTTGCGAAAGTTGGAGTACGACCCTAGCAGATGAACATAAATTACGCTGGTTTGAAGATAAGGTTTTGAGAAAGATATACGAGCCGAAACGGGACGCGATGACTGGAAAATGGAGGAGACTGCGTAATGAAGAACTCCACGGACGGTACGATTTACTAGATGTTGTAAAAATAATGAAACCGCGATGACTAATGTGAGCAGGCCATGTATCTCGGATGGGGGAAAAACGAAGATTATATTCTATGCTGGTTGGAAGGCCGGAGGGTGGAAGGAGACCATTTAGAAGACCGAAACGTCGTTGGGAGGACAATATTAGAAGAGATCTGCGAGAAGTAGCTATTGGCGATGAAAACTGGCTTGATGTTGTCCAGGGTAGAATTCAATGGTGAGCGTTTTTTATTCAGGCTCTGAACTTGCGAGTTCCATAAGCCATAGGGTTAGTTAGTTAAGTGATTTTTTAAAGTATCAATTTATCATGAAATGTGACACCGGTATCCCCCACAAATTGACAAATTCTTGTTACATTAGATTTGTCTGGAAATAAGTCGAAGCTTTCTCTGAGAATGACATAATAAAAAAAGTTTTCTTTAAGGGGCAAACGCTCCTGTATACTGCATCAGACCCGCTGAAACTTCTTGAACAGGAGCCAAAGTTGTCAGTGTTGTCAGCTCTTTAAAAATTAAATATTCATTTTTTAACTTGCTTGCATACCGCTAGACTTGACACAAATACTATTTGACGCAACAGAAAAATACTATCTGTGTTTCCGTTATTAACATCCCAGTTGTCAGTATGGCCTAGCTATTTTTAAAAATGAGTGTTTGTGTGTCTGAGATGCTATCAATGGACCGGAAGCCTTCCGGATTGTTTGTAGAAATCGCAGACATAACTTGTTTATAAACAGGAACTATTACTAAAGTTTCCATTCCTTTGGAAATTCCTCCTTTCCCCATACAACACTTACAAAATATTTATGTAGTGTTTTGACTGGTGGAGTTCCACCCGCTTTAACTAATCGATCTGCGATGTTGCTAATTCCTGCAATTTGAAAAATGTTCATTTTCTTTAGTGTGATTTCGACCTCGATCTCGCTAGGTTTCAGTAACGAAAAACGTATGCTAAAATATTGATATTGATAGTTAAGTAATGAAAAATCTACAGGACAAACAAAATACGCTACTTGTAAATACATAAGAATAGGAATATACAAATAAATGGAACAATTATGCAGTCATGGAGTGTAATCATAGACAACAGAATAAATAATTAACATTTCATGTAAACTCTGTACAAAATTTTAACTATGCTAATTAAGCGTGAGATTTGATTACATGTAATAGTAATTATTCTTTTTCCTCATAAAAGATGTAATATTGCGCTGGTGTTTCAATGTTATTTTTGTATTATGTATCAACTATAGATAATATACCTGCTGCTGTTTGCTAAGAGAGATAATCTTTTGCGTGAATAGCTAGTTGACTCTTAGCAATATAGATTGGGTTTCAATAATATTTAAATTGATGGGAGGAGGTTATTAGCAATACGACCCTTTAACAACTTCGTTTGCTTTGTTTCATTTATAAGTGTTAGATGAAATATATTGTGTAATACACTCTAAATGGTACGTAGTCAAGGGTACTTCATTCAGCCTTGTGATCAATATCCTTTTGTGAAACGAGAGAAATAAAGTGTGTGTATGTGTATGTTTCAGAGAGAGAAACAAATGAAGGGGAAGAGAGAGGGAGGGAGAACGGAGTAGGAGTTAGACATCAAACAATTGCCTATTATCCAGAGCTATTACCCTATGGCATAAGTTGTTATAATGATACTACATAGTATATTCATTAAATGTTTCACTCTTATCAAAGTGGCTTTTCTTGGAATTTCTTTTACCAGAACTTTCTCATGTATCACGGGTGATTTTGCGTAATAATGCCTTGTTAACAAGTGGAGAAGAAAGCGATTCAATACGTCGTTGAAACAAACAACTAACTCGAATTGCTAACATAAATAATATCGAGTAACCCTCCAGGCACGGTTCTATGTAGCGCAAAACCAATGCGGGGAAGAAAGCGGACCCTTAAGGGATCAAAAGCCGAAATCATTTTACGTATATTAAAAAATATACTATTATATATTTTTGTTGCATCTCCATAATTCGAGGGCGTCTGAAGAATAGAAAGTATTTTTTAAACACCACAGTAAATCACATTTGAGGAATGTGAACGAAAGTTTGAAGTGGTATTTTTGAGCCCAGGATTTGAAGATGTTCTTTGACATTAGCATACATGTTTTCATTTAGTGTTTTCAAACAACATGACAACAACTGTGATAGGATTTCTCTGATGCATTTATAAGTTACACACGCCTCTTCGGTAATCAGCTTACTGTAGGGTGACTAACTATTTTAGCCACGATATTCAAAATCAAATAATTTATTTCCTATCTTCAAAATTGGAAGATCATTTGATCCACACATTTAAGAGTGCATCTTTTCTTACGTATAAATCACCATATGTCAAAGAAAGATCAAATAAGATTTATTATTTGCTCTTCTTAGAGTCTTTATATGTGTGTCGCGTTCGGCGCGAAGCTTGAAATCAGACTGCAGCCACTTTTCTTTAATTCACTTTCGGCACGTCACTTGAATAGCTGGGAAAAAATAGAAAAGAAGAATGAAAAATGAAGATAGTGGTGTTGCTAGTGCCAGTTGCCAGTTGTTAGAGTTTGAGCTATATAGGAAATGTGTTAGCAACTTCCCTGGACGGCTAGCAACACCATCTTCGTCATTTACCTTCCTTTGTTTTTAACTGGTTTGAAAGTGTTTATTAACATTAGCTTTACGCGTTCTACAGATCAACGACGGCTGTCTTAGAGAACGCGACCGCAGGAAATCGGGCAACATTCGAATAAAGATACTCATTTGCTTCCATTGTTTTATAGAAGGCGCCGTTCGTGTGTTTGGCAAGTTGCTAGTGAATAAAAGATGCCTTAGTTTCACAGAATCTAGACAAAGCTTCGGCTATGCAATTAAAGTAACAGGACAAGTTGACTTTATAAGGGAAGTTATTACTTTTACAGATCGCCTTTGATTATACTAAACCATATTGTTCCATAAATTTAATCGCAGAACTTTTACAATAAAATATTCGCTTAGATAAACGAAGTGTAGTTCATTCGATAAGGTTTTCGGTGTGGTATCCAACAAGATTGGTTTTATATTTTCTTAGCGTAGGGTTATATTGAAATTTACTTTTTTTTTAACATATCACTAAAATTCCGACAACGAGTAAGAATTTATGCTTAAAAAATAACTATCGTACTTTAAGATTCGAACTGTCAGTGTGTAGTTTACTACACCCACCACTACTACTATAATTCATCTTGTACTTCAGGGAGTGTGACTGATGATAAATGCATTTTTGAATCGAAAGAACCTTGCACTGTGTTTCGTCTTTGCCACGTATGATTGCGTTCGTTTTACAACACCTTCAGTTTCCATATTCTTGGACAATTATGAAATTGAAATAGAAATCTGGTTCCCTTAAACTGCTCTGGGTAAGTTCCGTATTTCGTTAATAATGCTAAATTCTTGACGTGATAGAGTTTGCTTTTATTGTTTCCCTTCGAATAGTAGTTCTTACCCCTACGAAAAACTCATTTATTTCGAAGTTGTAGTTGAAACTTCATTCAATCCAAATCAATATGACTACTCGTATATTCAGAGCATCATGTATTATCACAAATGTATGTCTGAATATTCATTCATTCTTAAATATCGTCATATTCAGACTTTCATAACGCATATGAAGATCGTTAATCATAGTTCGTTACAGTATAATATTTTCATTGATACGCAGACAAAGCTTCTACTGTCTTACCATAAAAATTGTCACAACTTTTGTGGGAAGCTACATGTCGTTCCTAAACGCCTGCACATTCCCGAAGTGTGGGATGAAACGTGAGTCTTAACTAGTTGAGTTGTAGAAGTGGAAAGTTGTCTTGTACTAAGTTTTCACGATGGAATGGGGTAACTATGAAAATCGTGTAGGCGTGATAGCGCTTCATAAGGTAGGAAAATCACCAGGGTAGATTTTCAAAACGCTCTAGAAGCTGTAAATTATCAAGAGATTTGAGTAACGCACTATTCAAGGGTTCAATGAAACTGAAACTGTGAAGAACAGCCCAAGTCAAGGAAGACAACGCAGAGTGCAGATTCCAGAAGTGGTTAATGCAGTGGCGGTACGTGTGCGCAGAAATCCAGTAAGGAGACAACCAGTGATGCGGATTAGCTAAACTTATCACTCATGTTTATGTCGCGCACGTTAAGCAGTGACCTGAGACTCCATGCTTACAAACGACGCGAAGTGACATCGTGATAAGTGAACTGAAGCTTAGAGGCTCCTCAAATCAAAGCGCTTACTTACGCATTACGCAATAAATCGTCACCGTCTAATCCTGTTCAGTGATTGAAAGGGTTTCAGTGTTGAGGAGAATTTCAATGCCCAAAATGACAGGGTACATGTCAAATCCTCTAGAGAAGCTGGTGAAATGGCTCCAAGATCATCATCCAGCATCAAGCATAGTGTGTGAGGTGTGAATTACGAGGGTATAACGGAACTCCATTTCTGTGAAAAATGGTTCTAAATGACAGCCAAAGTGTACCAGGAGACAGTGCTTAAGAGACTGGTCAAGAGCCTCAACAACACCCTCTTCCGCGGACAGAGCTGGAATTGCAGCAGGGTTCATCCTCAGCACATAAAGCTAGGACAACCCAGCAGTGGCTGCAGGAAAATGTTCCTGACTTGATTTCGACTTCAGATTGACCTTCTGGAAGTCCAAACCTAAATACTTTAGATTACGAAATGTGGTCCAAGCTTCCGAAAAGGGCTTGCAAGAAAAGATATCCCAATATTGACAGTTTAAAGAGGTCTCTTGTGAAGGTAATTGCATAGTTCCCAGTTAATGTGCTGCGTAATGCGATTGATGAGTGGCCACAAAAACTTGTGTAACTCATATTATTGGGATATTACATTATCTCTCAGCATTTTCCGTCAATTTACTTCCAATATTGTGACAATATTTATGCTAAGACTAATTACATACTTCATAAAAATTCAAAATGCACATCAACGTCAGAAGGAAGGAGTACCAATCGATTTATATGTGTGTTCCATTCCAACAATTACGCTGGGGAACTTCCTGTTGGACTGACTGCGTTTCGATACTTAATCAGGCTCGAAAGTTCAAAAGTAGTCTAGAAACGTGACGTTCCTAAGGCTAGTTGGAACCGATCACACTGGCGTCAGAATTCATGACGAGGGGCAGGAATGAACTGAATCGCTTATCGATTCCCGGTATGCAGATGTGTGCAATTATTTGGTAGAAAGTTCCAAATGGTGATTTGTTTATGGTTCAAGTTCGAAGGGGTACGGAGTCTACTGAAAATAGCACTTGACCTTGAACAAACTGCAACAGAAACTATTTCAATGGAATTCAACTTCTTATGAATCACTTTTTAACATATGCAAAATCCGACTAATTTCTTACACGGGAAAGTAGTTTTTTTTAGAAGTTTCCAATATGGCCGCCAGCGCAAAGAAAGTCATTTCTTCGTTACTAGGATGATAACTGTAATACATGTTTAAGGGCTAATTTTAGACGTTGATTTCATATATTATTGTTTATTTTTACAAGATAATATAACCTTGGCTATCAATTATGCTTTCTTTTGTTCTTTCGCAGGTTAAAGATGAAAATGATTACTCCAAATTTACGGTCTAACTGATCTGGTTCATTATAAAAATGGATACTTGTGGACAAATTTGCTTTATTTGTAAAAACGACAGTGACTCAGGTGATTTAATTAAACTGCAAGAAAAATGTGCTAATTGAATTAACCAGGTTAGCGTTTCTCGGATATCATTGGGTCTACCGGAGATTTTGAGCATTCCTTATGTCGGAAGCGCTTCACAGACAAGAAAGATATAGAGATTTCTGTCAGGAGGAAATCAAATGAGGTCGAACCATCTACTTCCAGGAAGAGATCGCGTTCCAGTGTTGTGTATTTAACAGTCAAAGTGCTTTCTTTTTCTGTGGACAGTTTGTAGATTTCAGTGCAAAACACAACCCTAGATCAGAATCTGTGAGTGCTAAGACAAGTACATTTGCAAATACAGTGCATGAAATATGTAACAAAAGAAATGACAAATTGTCTCTCGAAGTACAAGGGCGCCTGGATACCTTGAAAGTGACTTATTTGCAGATGATTGTGTGTACCATCAATAGTGTAGTGTAAATTTCCGAACCAGAAGAGAAATTCTTTCAAATATAGACAAAGAAATGACGAAACGAAAAAAAAAATCATGTCGAGCTGAAAATGAAATATTAGCACAAGCATTTGCAAAAGTATGCTCATACTTAGAGGAAAATGGAGATGAACAACATACAATCAGTGATCTAACTTCACTAATGAAATAATACTTGGATCATACGAAAGAAAACGCGTACAGCCCTCGTTACCTAAAATCTAAACTCAATGAACACTTCGGTGAATCAATATTCATAAGTGAGAAACAAGGCCAAAACGATATATTGTTGTTTTAAGAGAATCTGTTAGTTCCTTAAAAAGAAATCATTACAAATGCCAACAGAATGTAGATGATGAAACTGAAAAGATGCTACGAATTTAAACGACCGCGAAGTTAATTAAGAGTGATATAAAGTGTAAGACAATTGATCTTGGAAACAAAGAATATTATCCGATTTGGGATTAGAAGAGAGCGTGGAATATCTTCCCTACAGCCTAAAACTATTACATTCGAAACTATTTTCTGGGTGTTATAAATTACAAATTGCTGCCATTGGTCAACCAATAATGCAGGCGTGTATACCAGGAGCAATACTAACACCAATGCAGTTGGGTCTATCAGTTTTGGTGTACACCAATTTTCGTTCCCAGTTCCTTTTAGATGTACTGAGTCATCTTGGTTTTCGTTGTTCCTACCAAGAAATCAGAACGTTTATGCGGAATGCGTCTTTTGCTGCTGGTGGACATCTTATGGAACCGAATGAAACTAGCACAGTTATTTTTGCTGCTGACAATATTGACCACAACGTTACTACGCTGAAAGGTGGTAATACATTTCATGGCATGAGAATGATGGTCCACCAGGTCAGAAAACGAGACGAATTATTCCTCGTGAGAATATATCAAATGATATAGTGATGGAAATGACAAATATTAACACCTATGAATATTTCAACAACAAAAGCTCGTTTAGTGATTTGAAATTTGATGTGTTACCCTCATTAGAAATGACATATATGCACACCGATCTACTCTGGAAAACTGCATGGCACTTAAGAGTAAATATTCCTGGATGGTCAGGCACAATGAAGAACATTCACCGTTCTCCTAGTTGTGGAAAATCCACTGTTGTCATACTACCAATAATCAACCTTCAACCGAGTAATATGACGCGCATTTTATCAACTATGAAATACATTTGTGATTTATCAAAGACGCAAGGACAATCTCCAGTTCTTACATTCGATCAAGCTCTCGTTTAGAAAGCTTCTCTTATTGCTAACGATACGAGATAGATCGCAGAATTTGAAGATTTGGTAATTATGTTGGGATCTTTCCACAACTTGATGATTGTCCTTGAAGCAATTGGAGTAGTGATTGAAGGTTCCGGTATTGAAGACGTTTTGCAATTGATCTATGGAGAGAACGCAGTAAAGCAGATAATTAATGGCAAAGCTGTATGCAGAGCTCTCCGTGCACATATGATTCTTGACTCCGCTCTGACTTCAATCTTGTTGAGTGACACACTTGATGAAGAAAAGCACAAACATTTTATTCAAGATATTCTTTTCCTGTATGATGAACTAATGATACACGAGAAGACAGTTTCTGATGTATAGAAGTCAAAGTCTTTAATTACATTGAAGACAATCATAACAGAAAAGAGTGAGAGTTTAAAAACTTATCTTTTACAAGCAAACTGTGGTCAGAGTATCAATCTATGATAGCTATCGCACAGAAACTTGTTCAAGCAGATCGGTCAGGGTCCTGGACTTCCCATCGAGAGGCTATTCGTGAATGTTTGCCTCCGTTTGTTGCTGCAGGTCACATTAATTACATGAAATCAGTCTATCTTTATTTGCAAACTATGACGCAACTTCCTGAAAAGAAACTACACATACAGCGTTTCGGAAAGGTTTTCATGTTATGCACAGAACTGATATACCTTGGTCGGGCTTGGGATGTGATCTTGTAATCGAACAAGTTTTGATGCGTTCCCTAAAATCTAATGGAGGTCTGACAAGAGACAGTGGAATGTCTGAAAATGTGCCAGCCCTGTGGGTTCTATCCATGTCTGCCAGTTGCGAATTCAGTTTAGCTATGCAGAACTTAACCAGAACTGCTTATTGTACAAGTGAGCAGCATAAAGAAATGCATAAATGAAGACAATTGCTAGACCGAGAAGATTACGATAAAATTTTGGTATTCCTGAGGCAATATTCGCCTTTCTCAAGTGATCCAACTCTTAAGAACGTTGTCACAGGACGTGCCTTTGATCCAGATAACGTCAATGTTTATAGGTTGTTCAGTACTGGAGAAAATGTTGTCAAAAGTTTCCTAGAAAAGGATGTATTCACTATTTCCTGCAGGAGAAAAGATCTTGTTACTACATTAACAGCAACTGCAAAAGTTACAGTGGTCAAAGATGATGAAACAAGTTTTGAGCCAGCGCTTTTATTCCAACGTCTTATTATTGCCGCAAATAATAGAGGTACAAGCCTTGAAGAACTACTGAGGAACGAACTTTGTACGTATCTTCTCTCACTTTTTAAAACACCAGATTTGCTGCGAAAAAGTAAAAAAATCTCTACTTGCTAATGTAATTTATGAATACGTGCATAAATCATTTTCTGGAGAAGAATTATCGAAAATTACAACCTCAGATTTAGAAATAGACCTCACCCATTATGTTGTAGACGGTGGATAGCTTCTTCACAGAATTCCATGGAAACAAGGAGATACTTTCGACAACATTGCTTCATCTTATGCTGAGTTTACATCTATGAATTACGGCAGAGCGTCAGTCGTGGTTGATGGCTATTCTTTTTCTACGCCTTCAATAAAAGACAATGAACATCGCAGACGAGGTGTGAATTCAAAGAAAAAAAAACCTTTCGGTAGGCCTACAGGCTTAGGTAGATCTCGAAGTCTTTTTTTATTTTCAAAAATTCAAATCTCGCCTTATATGAGAGCTATCGAGAAACTTTATTGATTTGTAGATTATTCATCAAGAGCTGTTCAACGATACCCCACAAGACGTGTATATATATATATATATATATATATATATATATATATATATATATTAGCTTTGCTTCGCTAGAGGCGCTGCCCTCAGACCCCCGTAGGGAGTTCGCCCCCAACTTCAGTGTTTTTGAGAGGATGCGCCTCCTTTATCTTAACCAAAATCTCCCTGCAGCACTACACCACCATGGTGTCCATCTGCACCCTCCCACGGAGAGCTGCGCCCCCAAAGGGGAGGATTGCCCCATTTGTTGTAACCTACTCTTGGTCATACACATTCAAAGCAAATTTCGTTTCTTTACCTTCAACGATTTGGAAATTGGGTTTTTGGGGCGGCCATTTTGGATCCAAGTTGACGACTTTTTGAAAGTTTTCTTATATTGTCGTGACCTACTAGTGATGGTACATATTCAAGTAAAATTTCATTTATCCAGATCAAACGGTGTGCAAAATGGGATTTTGGGTGGTCATTTTGGATCCAAGATGGCGACTTTTCCCAAATGCTGTAATATTTCCCTAAACTACTCGTCAAAATGCACCTTTATGCCAAATTTCGTATCTCTAGCTTAAACGGTGTGGAAAATGGATTTTTAGATCTCCCATTTTGGATACATCATGTAATATTTACATCACGTAACATACAAGTGATAATGTACCGTGTTACCAAATTGATATTTCTAGCTGCAGTCGTTCAGGCTGTCTATTCTATACAGCAATGGGTCCGACGGCCATTTTGGATCCAAGATGGCGACTTTTTCAACATTTCGTAATATTTTCTTGAACTACTAGTGAGAATATACCTTTATGCCAAATTTCGTATCTCTAGTTAAAACGATATGTAAAATAGATTTCTTGCTTCCGCCATTTTGGATCCAAGATGGCGTCTTTTAACTTATTAGGTAACATTTTCGTAATCAAACAGTGATGTTGTAACTTTATGCCAAATTTGATTTCAATAGCACTAGCGGTTTAGGCTGTGTATTCTATACAACAATGGGTTCGGCGGCCATTTCGGATCCAAGATGGCGATCGATTTTGCTCATTAACGAACTTAACCGAGCTATTAAGCCTAGAAACAACATATAATAATTTGGTTCAAATATCTTTAAAATTATGGCCGCTAGCGTGTTATATATATATCGTACCGATCTCAATAGGTAGATTTTTCTTCGAAATCTACCTAAAAATGAAACTTTGCATGAACTGCAGTATCGCATCTTTAAGGAAAAGATTGCTTCATCCAAAGTATTTGTTGAGCCACAAATGCTCCTACCAACAGAATCAGCCATGAAATACCATTCTTTACGATGCTACTTTCAAGTGTTCCAGTGGAAAGGCGAATAACACGAAGAAGACGCCAGTATTTGGGGGTGGTTTGTGAAAGATAACCAGTACTTCACAAAGCCAAGTGATTTGCCACCAACCTCAAACAAACTCTTTACTTTCTGTCATATGATGCAAGTGTACGTCCAGATGTTGAAACTTACGTTGTAGCTGTAAAAAGATCGGTCTACCATGTACTGATGCTTGTGGTCTTTGTCAGGAAGAAGAATGTATGAATGTTCCAGAAGAAGTTGAAAGTTCTTCAGAAGACTTAGATATTGACTGACTACGTACAGAGAATAATTTTCTTTTGAAATTTTCAGCACATCCATTCTCAAATTCCCGAAAAGAATAGGAGAAAAACCTCAACCTTAAAGTAAGAAACGATACTTGGTTGTCATAATCAGTTTTTGTATACAATAGTTTTGTTACGTATAAAATCAGAAGTAACTTATATTATTGTCATAACTAATACTTTTGCCAAACAAGTACCGTCAAATATGTAAAATATTTAATGTTTCACGGTAAGAGACACAATATATACACATATGTACCAAATGTATACATTTTTAATCAGATCAAAACGTTATTATTTAAAATCTAACAAAATAAGTTGAGCTCGTGGCGGCCATATTGAATATCCCTGTTTTTGACAAATTTCTCGTTGCAGTATTTTGTCGGATTTCGGATATCATACGTGGGTATGATTTCTTATTTCAATTGTGCAAGAATTAGTTCTGTTGCAATTTGTTCAAGGTCAGATCCCTTTTTCGGTATTTTCAGTAGACTATATGTTGAGGGTTCGATTCCCGTTGGAAATGAGTAAAAGCCAAAGATCGTAATGATATTAAGTCCCAGAAGTAAATTCAAGTGTTGCCAAACACCGTTCTTTCTTCGAAATCAAAATGCCTTTTACCTCCGTATCTTCGATTCCACTAAAAATCAGATCTGTAAATAATCCCAAAATATATAACTTGTTAAACTGAATACGTTGTTTGTGGCTAATTATTAAAAGAATTTGTCTATCTTGTTCCAATATCAAATTGCATTTCTACTTCACAAATTCGAGTTCCGTGGTGGACTGTTTGGTACAAAATCAGCTCTACCAAACATTGTATCGACTGATCTATCCGGCACCAGATCAAATTTTTAAAAACATAAACGAAAATTAGGATCACTTCAAGATTTTAATTGTTTTATAGATTTTTTCTGAATAATGCGAAAAGTGCCACACTACAAATTAAAAACTAGCGCTGCATTTTCTTCTTTTGTTACATAGTTCTCGATTGTTTGATAAGCAACTATTGCTCATTCTTAAATCATAATTGTTTAATTGTAAACAGTAACAAGCTTCCTTATAAACCTCGAAAAGAAACGCTTCTTCCACGTTGTGTGGATATAATACTTTTTTGAAATTAATTAGTTTCGGTTAGTGAACCTGTTTCGCATCTGTTCCACTCAATATGTGCATAGTAAATCTATCTCACAACTAGTTAGGTCGCAAAGAAACGACTCCATTTGACCACATAAATCACAAGAACGTTTAATTACTCTGTAGAATTGGTTGATTTCATGAGTGAATACCAGTCATGAAAAGGATTTGGTAGTCCTATAAAAACATTCACGTTCATTGGGACATATATATTTCCGTATACACATCTAGTGTCATGAAATAATCAGTATTTGAAACCTATTCATTCTGCAGAAGTATGTAATGTTATTGTGCACATTTCTGTAACAGCATTGAATTTGATTTCATATAGAATACTCCAGGGTATCATTATGTTTATGCAATTAATTTCCAATGTATTTATCAATGATATTGAAAGCAATCGTTAAAAAAAGCTATCTAGAAATATTTCATACGTATAGATTTGCAGATTGTGTAAAGTATTCAAAAAATCAAGAATACATGAATGGTTGCTAAAATTAAACCCATGATTCTATAAACTAATTATTTTAAGTCATTTTTGCCTTCTTCAACAAATTATCATTACCCCAATTGCTTTCAATAAAATTTTCACACATGAAAATCTGGACTAAATACAACTTTGAAATTAGATGTATTATTTATTTGTATTTACAGTTCATTAACTTGCTACTCTAATTATCTTTCATACCGAACACATTTGTAAATGAATACGGAATGACAGAGAGCTAATCGTTTCCCTCTTCTCTTATTTTGCCATGTATGTGAAAAGATAGAAGAAATATGTGAAGTTCAAACATAACACGGCTCATCTAGTTTAATTTTAGAGTAAAATCCACATCCAAATATTCAGCTTTGAACTGGCGTATTGTGTAAAATATCAGTTAGTTGCTATAGTATCAGTACCTGTGTTAAAATTTAACAAGGAGAAAAGATAATTAACTCGTACGATCACTTTTTAGTAAACAAAAAACAAAACAAACAAACAAACAAAAAAAAACTTTATTTTTGGTAAACTTTATTTTTATGTGGGCCAGTCTAGTAACTCTGGACTTCTTCCCGCTACGATTCACCCCTTAGCTATTAAAATTCATACCCATGCCCCTGCAGGGACTCGAACCCCGGACCTTTGAGCCGTTGGCCTACCGCCGCAGACCACACGATCACCCGATCGGCATCACTTTTTATGATGTATATGAGAAAGAGGTCATAGGCGAGCATAAAACTGGTTATTATTTTAACACATACAACGGTTTACAATGTTACTATTGAAGACAGTGATAATGGATAGACATGAATCTACATTCATAAATCGCAACAAACTACAGTGTGACCTCTGTGACACTGTCTTCTTGCTTTAGTAGTCATTAATGTGACTTTTCTCAAATACTCCAATCATACCTATGAGCACTAAAGTGCCCATGGATGACCATGCGACGAGGAAAACAATGTTTCCTGTTACGTTTCACTTGGACTAATTAGTAATAGAAACATACATTCTATTATATTTATTGTTGTTTAATTTTAAAGGAATAGTCAATGTAATTACATATTGACACACTTGCAGTGAGTAAGATTCCAAACATACATTCTGTGTTCAACAAGCTTCAAAGCAAATTACAACAACATCTTTCAGGATTGCATATCACACTTTACCAAAATCGTTAGCAGAAATAATACTTTCAATAAATCTTGGCTTGATTACAGAACCGTAGCTACGATAAAATCAGTCAGCGTTGGTTCTTTTAATCAAAATCATTTTTGGGCGGTGACACAAATGGTTAATGAAATAATATTACCAAGTTTAATAATTGATAAAAAAAACAATGAGCAAAAAATAGGTTTCTACCAATGTTCACAAATATAGAAGCAGTACAATATTCAAAAGAATAATTGTACATGCAAAGAAAATTTAAGTTCATATAATGTCATCCATTTAGCCATCATATAACCACTCAATACAACAGATATAAACTGTAGTCACAAGTACTTCGATATGAATGACACCTTCAGTAGAACGTACGCTTTGTCCAGTTAAGAAAAAATCCTTCAAGGGACACACTAGACACTCCACTGCAGAATATACAAGTTTATGATGTTCACCAGAGTACTTCATGCGTGGTATTAGTTGGAGGTTTGAATTGAATTTGAATTTATTTTTAAGGTCTTTAGGCAACTTTGGTTCAGACCAAAGGAGTAATGGAAGACTTGGTAGAATGAAGAAAGTGGGAGGAAACGAATGAACTCAGAGAAAACCTAGAGTTTGTCCACCGTAAAGTCCACATGGCACGAGCCGGGATCGAACCAATGGCGAAGAAGTAAGCGCGCTACCACTGAGCCACCGAGGCCCCATCAGTTGGCGATATTTACGTCGTTGCTTCGCGGATTGTATGAAGGAAAGGTGAGAAAAACCGTACACCAAAATAGCAGGAAGTTACAGTAAGAACACATCGGATATGTTTCTCACTCAGGCTTCACTGCATCATAATACTAAGTACATTCAGTTCTGACATTTAAATATTTCAAACATTAATTACTGTTAGTTTTGGCCAAAGATTCTGATACATCGTTCACACTATCACTTTTTAATATTTTCCATAAATAAGAAGAAAGATGCCGTGAGTTACTTTCTCTAAAATTTAATAATTATCTAACTCTATGGCTTATGGAACTCACAAGTTCATTACCGCAGTAACAAAGGTTCACCATTGGATTCTATACTTGGCAACATCAAGCCAGTTTTAATCACGAACACCTACTTCTCGAATATCTTTTCTAACATTGTCCTCCCAATGATGTCTCGGTCTTCCCAATGGTCTTCTTCTATCCGGCCTTCCAACCAGGATAGAATATGATCTTCGTTTCCACCATCCGAGCTACATGGCCTTAGTCTTCGCGATTTCATTATTTTTACAACATCTAGTGAATCGTACCGTCCGTGGAGTTCTTTGTTATGCACTCCACTCTCCAGTCATGTCGGCCCATATATCTTTCTCAGAACTTTATTTTCAAACACAAGTAATTTATGTTCATCTGCTAGGGTCGTACTTCAGCTATCGCAACCGTAAAGTATTACCGGCAGCATAACCGTTGTGTACATTTTCAAGTTCAATTTCCTTGATATTAATCGCGATGTCAGAAGTTTTTGGACTGAATAGAAACATGCATTGCCCGATACTAAGTGACTTTTTTATTTCTTCCTTGACCTCATGTTTGCGTGTTATATCCAAGTATACACTTAGGCGTGTTAACAGAATATTACTTAATACTTTGTTACAGGTTGGAAGCAAAGAGATATAACGGTAATTATTACTGTTCGATTTATCGCATTTTTTTTTTTGTAATTGGAACTATTATTGAGGTTTTCCACGCCTTTGGAAGGTCCTGCTTTGTCCATATCGTAACGCACGCATAGCACATCAAACTATCGAACCCAGTATTAAGAAATTTATTCATGAAAGACGGTTATAAAGGAACATTGGCATTATTATTTCTCACGCAATAATAGTTCGCGGATCCTGCTCCGTGCTGATTTTATACTGAGATCTAAAGATAGGATGTAGCTATATACTAATAATAAGCGAGAGGATTTGGGAGAAAAGGTTTAAGTCTCAAGTTTTGAAATACATTTTTCCAGCGTGTATCCGACTTACCCGATACACCACAGGAAGACTTCTACAATGGTTATGAATTCACTAAGTATTGTATCGCGAGTGAATCAAGAACTGTTCTTTGGGAGTACCAATATTTCTCTTTACGCTTTGTTTCCCCAAATCTGGGTGCAGATGTACTCTCTGGAATTCCATTGGTCAACGAGACACAATGACACGATGGCCCATGGAATTCAGATACCTTGCTCTTTTTCCTGCGGGCTACCCGGAAAAATCTTGCTGTAATCGTTACATAACATATGCTTAAGTTACGATTTTATAGTGTCCTGTTTGTTTGTTACAGGTATGTATGTAATTTGTTATTGTTGCAGATTTATAGAAATAATAATGTCAATGTTACTTTATATAATGTTCTTGTAAAGCAGTTCTCATAACTGCCTTTTATGAATAAATTTCTTAATATTGGGTTCGATAGCTCGAGGTGCTATGGGGGCGTTACGTTAACATTTAAATCTGTCGTTTGTTGATTAACGTTTTTTTTATTTTGCAGTGACTTGGGCATTAATCATTTGAACGCACTGCATCCAGATTCATTTCGACATCTCGCTTTCCTCGTTGAGCTGTAAGTAAAGTTTGTTATATCCTACTTCTACTATATTTTGTCTTTCATTTATGTGTCATTTAAGTTGTAATCTGTTATTCGAATATGGATCCAGGTAATTGAAAATTTGACTCACAACCTGTAGGGTGTTCGTGATTCAGATAATAATAAATTCAGGATCGACCTATTGAATTTTCAGTAAAGATCGAAGTCTAAAATTACATAGTTACAACTGTAAAGTGATGGTTATAATTATTCCAACCTCAGTGGTACCCTTTAAAGTCATGAACAAGGTACATGCTGTTGAACTTACATCACCTTCACTTCAATAATTATAAAAAAATAAAGTAAATCTTTCTAGTGAAGGGACTTAATGCTGTGAAGCTTGAACTGTCTAGATAACGATTTGGTGTTGACTCGTACGTGTTAGTCTATTTGTGTAAGTTCGTCGAAAAAGCAGTAGCTGTTTGCTTCTTCGTGGTGTAACTCGAAAGTCAAAATGATTATTTTTTTTTCTGAGCAAACTTATATCTTTTGGAAACGTTGTAATACTATATGTAAAAAAAGTACTTGAGCAGAATTTCTTTCTTTAATATAATTTAAAACATATTTTTCTGAGTTTAATTGGTAACTTCAGCCCTAACACCATTACACCTGAAGAAAGACTCTACCAAGGGGAAGCTTGACGAGGCTACCGCCAGGATCTTAGTCCAAGTACCATCTCGCATTCGTCTGGTGAAACTGAGGATAACCCTGTAAAACATAAGTCAAGATGGTGGCAGCAGGGCTCGCATACGCTTGCCTGTCATTGCCGATCCGAAGTTAGCGACATTTCCGATTGGACAAAAAATCGCAGCATCATCAAAATTATAAAAATAGCAAGCAGTCTCGAACCTGAAATTAATTCATCTTATACCAGTCCGCCTCGAAAAAAAAAAATGAAATTTTGATTCTCGAGGCAAAAGGCAAAGTACGCATGTAAATTGTCAGGATCGTTCAATTATTGAAGCAACTTAAAGTCAAAATATGTGATACGATCTTGTAATACAACATATTGAAGAAGTGCAAGAGAAAACAAAACAGAATACAGCCTGCAGCGGCTCGACAATACGCAAGTCCGCTTCACTTCATTTATGCATTTCATTTTACCATTTATCATCATTTCATGGTTTATCATTTCATTTTACATGCTTCAAGCACCATTGTAATAATTTTACATGCAGTGCTTTCGTACACCGATTGCCACAGCACCTTCTAGATTGTGTTGAACATTCAGTTGAAGCTCCAGTTATTGGAAGTATTGACATGCAAACCACAGCCATACCTAAAAGCACTTTTGTTACCAGTGTATATCAATGTGTTGCCGTGAGGTTCAAGCCGGGTCTATCCCATCATTCTGTCTATAATGGACTACAAAAGAAATATTGAATGAACAATGCTTTTGATCTGTTGGTTAAAAGTGGAAGGTAAACTAAATTGTCATTTCAGGGTATGTACCAATAAACTAAAGTGCTAGCATTTTTAAAAAGACAATGACATTCCTGTATCTGCCCTGCAACTGTTAAACTTGATGACACATTGTAAGAGTTCGATAGAAGAAAATGAAGGAATATTTAAATAATATTTTATATGCTACATACCTTAATTCTATTATCTCGACGATATCATGAGTCAATGTTTTCCTTTTTGACGCCAACACTTTGAAGATGTCACGCACCATTATTGAATTATCCATTAGCGAAATATCCCATTCGTGAAGCATTCAGAAGATGACAGGAATGAATGTAACAAGTCAGAGCACCAATTAGCTAATTAGCTAGTTATTAGATAATAACCATCTCATAATCTTAATGCATTTTGAACATGATATTAAACCGCTGTATCAAAGTTTACATTCCTTATTGAATGCTATTAAGAAATACTAAAATTCATAATTTCAAATGTGAAGTCAAAGACGATAAATAATTTCGCCCAAGTTTCTAAAGAAAAATATTTTAAGAGTTCCATAAGTGGTGCATGACATATTCGGAACAATATACTTGTCCTTTATGTAATAGAATGTGTTATCCTAATTTATTCATCGTTATAAATAAGGTACAGTACAATAGATTTTAATTCCACTAGAAACATCTCTATGAAAGAAAGTAAGGACTTCTGTGTCAAAACAATCGGCCGTAAAACGGAGTGAGATATAGAAACACTTCAAGCATTACCTCATCAATCGACTGTAGTGAAGTCATAAAGGACTCTTCTAATAGCCGGTCTTCTTTTTCTGGCTTGACAAGTCTTCATTTTACTTTCATTTTAATATTCATAAATTCAAATATGTTTTGTATGAAGAGGTAAAACTGACCATGAATATACAATTTATTCAAAATAGAGAAAGGGCTAAGTAATATAATATGAGTGATAGTAAAGAAGCGTCATTGCTGAATTAGTATGATGAAGTTAAGTTCAAATAAACTAAACAGCAAAAAAGCAAACTTTTAACTTAACTCATCTGTTATTAAACATATTTTGTTTTAGTGTGCAAGGTTTAAAACACAACTAATTTAAATAAAGATTTAATCAATTTTGACACACAGGATGTTAATCTCGTAAACATCAGTACAGTCTTTAACTCTTTAAGAGCCTTCGATATTCGATATAGTGGCATCTAAATCCCAATAGCCATAGATATCAATAATATATCATGGAACATTTTAACTTGTTTGCCAATCTTAAGAACACACAGTTCTCGTAGAAGTAACATTCATTTTTAAACACACTTTTATTTATATATTTTTTTTATAAAATACTAGTCTTCTCAGTAAATACGTATACTCCTTTACATATCTTTACACAACCATCATACAGGTTCACACTTTGTGTTTGTTACAGTCACTAAGTGAAACTCATAATCTAACAAAAATCATGAACATATTCACAATACATGATTTCATAATTATCCTTTCAACAAACAAACTAGACTTTGACCATCAATTTTAAGTCAATATGAAGAGTACAGGGGAAGAACAATCAAAGTCCAGTTTTGAAAGTTATGAGAAAACATATTTTAAAGTATAAGCACTTGAATTTAAATTTTGTTTTGGCCCTCTGGCACATTATCGGCCTACGCCAAAATATTTAAACGACAAAAAGAATTTAAATGCAAGTCCTTACACCATAAAATGTGTGTTTTCTCACAACTTTTATAAATGATCTTTGATTTTTCCTCCCCTGTACTCTTCATATCTTTAACACAGACCTTAATATGTTAGTATTGGTAATCTAAGTGTTTGTTTTCTTTTCCCACTATCAAAGTCGTATTGTGTGTACGGAGGAATTGTAATTCAGTTGGTAGAGCGTTGACTTTGTAATTGGAAGGTCCTGAGAACAATCCGAGCGACAGGTTTTATCCTGACTGAGGTTTTCCCAAGATTTTCTTCAGCCATTCCAGTCAAATGTCGGTGTGGTAACTCCAAAGTAGACCCTGTGTGACTATCTTGTAATATCATTTACCCTGCCGTATTCTAGCCTGAGTGAAAGTTGTTAAAAGAACATAAGCATACTTAATTCATTTTTGGAATTTGAATTTTATTTACAGACTTTAGGCAACTAAGGCTCTGGCCGCGATAGTGGAAGGAAAGGGTTCGGGAAAGTATCGACCAGGGCCTATGTTGAAGGTCCCATCCCGACATTTGCCTGGTGTGAATGAAGAAAAACCATGGAATAACCTCAGTCAGGATAGTCGGCCGCTGGGATCGAACCAACGACCTTGCGAATGTTACGCCAACGCTCTACCACTTTTTTTAAAGGATCCGTGAACATTATAACAAAGACATTAAGAATGCAGTACATAATTGACAAAGAAAATTAAATCATAAAACTTATAAAAAAAAAAGCAAACTTCGAGGGGAGAAAAAAAAGAGACTCCCAGTCAGCGCTGTGAAAGAAAAAAAAAAACATCAAACGTTGTCAATGGAAAAAAAATTAAATTATATTGGAAGACTAGCACAACTAACAGACGAAAAACAAAATGTTACTCTCCTGTGTGTGAGGTTCCTCAATCAATCCCTACCTAATGGTTCTCTCTCCTGTGTGCGTTAGTAGACAGCACGGATATAGTTAGCAAAAGATTTCCGGCGGAGAGCGGGGGGAATTCCCTCGTATCTTAACAACACTTGAAACATATATTCGTCGAGTTGCATTTGTCTGCGTTCTTTTATCAGTATGTGCAAAGTTTGGGCCGTAAACCAGACCAAGAATTTACGACGTGTGGGTGGAAAATATTGAAATTCTGGATAGAGAAGAAAAGTATAGTATGGTTTATTTTGATAGGATTCACGAGTAATCCTTTCTACTATTGCAATCTATTTTAACCAGATGTTATTGCTGTTAATGCATTGAGTTAATCGATGTAGAAACGTGTCATCCTGTTGGCATAGAGTACACTTAGCATCCGTGAGTATACCTTTATCGTATAAAGAAGCCTTAAGAGGGAGTATTTGATATATGATTTGGTAATAAAGATTATGTAAATTAGGTTGGGTTAGTAGAGTAGTCATGTTGTTCCACATTAAAGATCGCTGCGTTAGCGGTAAGCAGGGGACAGTCAGGGGGAGGGGATTTTTTTGCATTATATAGACATATAGTTGTTTTACTGTCATATCTGTTGTACGGTCTTGGGCCACCAAGGCGTATGTCAGGGTGACAAACGTATCAGTTAGATATGATGCCTTAGAGCGCCATGGCTGTAGATTTAACGGCAAAGTAGTTATAATTGCGTTTAGAATATTTCGTAGTGCCCATTTGGCATACGACATTGTGGGCGAACTAAGGACTTGTATAGTGCGGTGCAAACGGAGTGCTTCACCCTGACATTTTATGTCCTTGAGGTTGAGGCCCCCTTGCAGGTGCGGTAAGTACAATTTAGGGCGGGCCACTCTAAGTATGTTTCCTCTCCATAAGAAATAACCGATATGTTTGTTGACTTGAGCTAAAGTGGTGTTCGTAATCGGGAATAATTGCAAGTAATATATGCACTTGCTTATGATGTAACAATTAACAAATCTTACCCGGGATATGAGGTATTCAAACATATGCTGATACTTAGTTAACTCGTGAATCATACTTCCTAATATACGTTTTCATTAATGTGGATAGTGGCGTGGATCGTTCGATGAAATTCGATACCTAGTATTTTTTGTCGGTCAGTAAGGTTTCCCAGATTACCGTATAGTGTTTCGTGTGTCTTGTTACACACCATTAATTTGGTTTTTGTTTCATTAAGCTTGAGTCCTGAATATTGACCGTATGTTTGGACGATGTTGAAAATAGCTTCAACTTCTTGAGGCGAAGTTACCCCGCAGGTTACGTCATCTATATAAGATAAACATTTGAGCACATTAGGGTTTTGATTAATACTACCTACAGATTTTTCGATTTGAAGAATAAGGGGTGTTATAGCTAAGCTATAGAGGATGCTTGAAATTGAGTTCCCCTGTTCAAGTCCGTTAGTCATGGGAAATGCTGTCAAATTTCGTTTGTTTACATATAACGTCATAGTTCGATTTCGTTGGAGGATAGTTAGTAGGTTTAGAAAGTTGGTGGGAAAGTCATACTGGCGTAGAATACTTCTTAAGAAAGTGGTGTCAAGTCTGTCGTAGGCTTGATTCATATTCAACGCTAGAAGTGCGTATGGGTCGTTTGATTCGGAGGCCATTTGGAGAAATTCACGAATATGAATCAACATAGTGCCTGCATTAAGCATTCCTGCTAAACCACCTTGAGAAGGGGATATTATTTCAGGAATGGTGGGAAGCAACCTTGCTGTTAGAAGTTTATATAATATTTTTGTATCGCAATTTAATAGCGAAATCAAACGGTGTTTTGTGTGACCATGATGTTGAGGTTTGTTAATTAGCACGCCTCTTATTTCACAATAATTGGGGTGACATAAGAGCTTATCCCCTATAGAGTTGTATACAGCAGTCAGAATCGGAGTTAATATGTCGCTGAAAGTGACATACCAAAGAGGGGAGAGACCGTCCTTGCCTGCAGAGGATGTACCTTTAAGACCTTGGAGGGCTTGCATAGTTTCATTTTCATTTATGGGTTGACTTAAGGATTGTTTTGTGGACGCTGAAATTGTGGGGAGCTTGATCGTCGACGTGTATTCATTCGACCGGTCATGAGGTTCGTTGAACAGGGTGTTATAATTCTCACGGATTTCCGGATACATAGAAGCTCCATTATAAATTTTGCCACTTTTATCTATATAGGAGTTAGTGATTTGTTGGCGTCCTTTATTTCTTTCTAGAAGAACATGAATATTTCGTGGTTGCTCGATCACACCTATCTGTGGCAACCTGGTGCGCGCTATAAAGCCAAAATTTGTTGATTTGTGAAGATTAAGCAACAAATTTTGGATATTTTTAATTTTAAGAAGAACGGGCTTTCCTGATGCCAGTTGTTTATGATATTCATTTAATACCTTATAATAATATTCGATCAGACATTTTTTGTGTTTGGATTTTTCAAGTGAATACTGTTTGGAGAAATAGATAAGTGATTTTTTAAAATTATACCACCATTGAGAAGGTTTTGATTTGTATAACGCTTGTTTACGTGCGTTACTGATCATACTTTTAATACTATTTACGTATTCTTCGTCAGTTAGGATTGAGGTGTTCAAATGCCATACATAGTCGCGTCTCAAGTGAGTTTGGAGCTCGATTTTTAAAGTGACCAATACGACATTATGATCTGAGAATGGCATTGGATAATTTATGGCACTCACCAAGTGTGGCTGGATTGATTGAGGTACATATATGTGATCAATACGGGAACTACCTTCTTTGTATATATATGTTGGCATATACACGTTTGGGTTGCAACATTCATAGGCGTCCACTAATGAAAATTCTTTAGTTAAGTTAATAAGTTCTGGACTAATATTTCCCTTATGACTAGAGTCTTGAGCTCGGCGTGTTGCGTTGGCGTCCATACATAATATAGTGTGTAATGGACGACGTCTCTGAAGTTCGAGAGTAATGTCGTCCCGGAAAAACGACTCGCGGGCCTGTCTGTGGGAATTACCTGAAGGTAAATGAGCGCAAATGATTGCATAATTTTGTATTTTTCCTGAAATCATAGACCCGGATGGATGAATATACACATCGGTAAAGTTCAAATCTCCGCGAATGGCAACTGCTACACATTTCGTTGGTTTAAATATATGTGAAGAATATACATTATAATTACGTAACTTTAAACTGTCAATCTCCGCCTCTTGGAAACAGGCGGCGTGCACGTCGTGATGGTGTAAAAACTGTTGCAGGACTTGTATTTTTTGTTCGGATTGCGTGCTTGCCAGGTTAAAGGTTAGAACCTTTAAAATCATTAATATGACAACAAGCATTTTGCCTCCTGGCTTTTGCATGGCTCTTGATAGATAGTACTTGCAAGGGAAAAAAATACAAAACAGTTTTTACCACTTTGTCAGTAGATTGGTAATAACAAAACTGAAACCTGTGATGAGACTTTACTAATGGTCTTTTCCACCTTCCTCTTTGTTAGGGTACGATGCCGTCAATCGGTTCTTCAATGCTTGTAAGGATTCCGACCGGGGGGCCGCTTGGGCTGGGCACGCAACTCACTAGGGAAGATATATCTTCTTTTTTGAACTTAGATAACGCTTTGCGGCGTTTTCGTTTGGAACTCCCAGTTTTTGGGCGACGTTGTACGGTTGAACCTTCTGGCGGAGGGTGCCCCTGTATACTTGTGTCACTGGAGTAGTCGTCTGAGACAGATGCACTAGAAAGGACACTTTCTTTTGTAATTTGTGGTATCGGATTCACTGATACAATTGCTTGCGAAGTAACACCTTCTATTGCACTTTCACCTTCCGGACTGAGGATGGGCAAAACACTATCTTCCGTGTTGAGTGAGTCCTTGTCTTTTTTTTCTTTGGCTTCGGAAGAAACGAGCCCGAGGGTATCTCGCTCACTTACTGGAACAGCTAGAGTTCCGTTTGACTCGTTAGGCCTAATCGCCGTTTCTGTGTGGCCTCGTAGACGCGAAGCTGTTAGGTCAGGGAATGTAGTGTATGACGCTATTTCAGGGGGAGAGTATTTGGAATTTAAATTTGGTGGAAACAGTTTCCTCGTTTGTGGTATCGCGATTGTACACTGATGATTTTCTTCATTAAGTTCATTACATTTGGCACAAATGTCTTGTTGGAAATGAGAAAAAACCTGGATATTGAGCCCCAAAGTATTTTAAAAAATTGGAAGCTTCCTACACAGTTTGCTAAAAGTAATGACACGCTTTCCTGTATATACTTTAAAGCGATAGTATTGAGAATAATAAATTTTTGAAACGTTCGTCACAGTTCCATACGGCTGAAAAATGGTCTTTGCCTGTTCGTCGGACACTTCAAGCGGTAAAATGAATGCCACTATTTGAAATGTGCCGTTTGACTCTAATTGGACGGGTAGTTCATGGAGTATTCTCCCTTCTTCTATAATTAGTTTACCTTGGCACAATTGGATTGCTTTTTGTGCTATCTCCAACGTTGAACAGCGAATGAACGCTAATTTCTTGTAACTGTCAAATTCGATCGACTCCACTTGTCCTTCCTGAAGCTTTAATTGTTCCGCAACTGCTTCGTGAAATGCCACTGCATTCGCTCGTTGATTTAAACTACGTAAGCTGACACTAATTGTATTTTTTCGTTGTACTGTGTTCATACTGTAAATAGAAAACACAAAAAAAAGGCGAAGAAAAAGACACTGGACACTATATCTGAATAGTACACGTAAAGGCGCACTCCACTAACACGGAGCTCACACAAACACGACTTGCTTGAGCGAACTCAAGCTGACGTCTACCACTGAGCTATGGCGGCTCGGTTCAATTCAATTCTTATTTTATGTGACGTCTTATATCCGAAATACATAGAGTGGATTCGCGAAGACACCTTAAAATATTCTACCTGTAATCAGCGATGGCAAACTTCATATATTGCTAGAGTTTACTAAAAGCGGTATCTGATATTGAAAGCTGATTTGGCCATCTTTTAGATAGAGAATCAATGAAGAAAATGTAAGAACATCAAATACCTATCCGATATGCCAAAATTAAACAGTAAGTATAATTTAAATCTTGTTGAAACCGAAATACAGTACCTTTTCATGTAGGACAATTCTGATATCGGTACTTGATATACTTATCCGCAATTTTTAATCCTAGTGATATCAAGGTGTATACTTTATTATCACCGATTTTTTCATATTCCCCAATTTGAACTTTACTCAACTTCACATTCGTCACAAAACATCCTTTCAAGTCTTACAAAACTAATGTATCATCACGTGAAACGCTCAGCTATGATTAATTTTATTTGTTTAACTCTGTGATATCTGAGTTAGTCAAACTTTGTGTGTATAGAGAGACTCCGGCCTTTACAAATTAATCCTTTTGTAACATAGTTTTCTTTGAAGGAAACAAACATCTTCCATTTCATTGTGAAGAAACAAGAACCACTTACGTTAGTGTTGCTTTTATGTTTCCGTTTCTTATGTAACCACATACAATTATTCGCTTGAAAACAGAAGCCGTAACTAAAACCACCAACAGCAGAATTTGTAAAAGAAGTTACAGCACTTGCTTTCACATTGTTTAAAGTGGAAGGACTTTTTCCTTCAAATGCATTCCACCACTATTTCCTTTATATTCTTTCAAAGCAGTGCATCTAATTTCTGTGGCTGAATTGTTGTAGGAATTGTAAATGTTTTATGAAAAGAGAGCATGCATAAAGACCATAAGAAACCCTTACAATAAATGTATTACTAAAAATAAATAAAAGGAAAACAATAATAGTGAAAGGCATTAATGCTAAAGAACATGTTTTCCAACTTACTTGTAAACAGGCAATTTTTTTTAAGCTCTAAAATTTGTTGGTTTTACCTTTTCTCCCCTTTTATATCGACTGAGTTACATGTAAAGACATCTTGTGCGACAATATGCATAGAATAGAATATTTTTCAGGGGCATTTTTACATGACAAGAAAGAGTAGTTTAAGTATGCATTCGCAAGAATGATTCCTTCTTTTTATGCGTGTTTTCTCACAGAGGAGCAGTGAATGTTGAAACCTAGATAGCTTTAACTTCGGTTAACATGGGCCAGTAGTAACTTTTGACTTCGGCCCGTCATGATTCGACCCTATACGCCTAGCTAAAATCCAAAAGCATCCATGCTCCTGCCGAGATTTGAACCCAGGACCTTCAAGTCATTGACTTAACACCTTAGACCGCACGGCTACTCGGTCGACGTTCAAACTTAGAGAGATGATTTAAAGAAAATAAGTGGTGAACTACAGAAAATCTCAGCTTTTTTCCTTTCAAATAATTTATGGTCTCTGTTTCTTCAGTCGTCTAGGTATTTCTTGAAACTGAAGATAACTAGAATGACATACTGAAAGACAGAAGAAGGTAGAAGAATACAGGGTCTGCTTACTTCGAGTGCGGAGTATTAAAATTCTTATTTATGATAGTACAATGTGTTGTACTGATTTTGTACGTTTTTCATACCCTTTAAAGATTTTTTTAAATTCGAATTTCAGATTCCGCATGTCAAGTTGACGCTAGAGTACGGGATCGCCAAATTGGAATGTTTAATAGCGCAAATTTACTGTCCATTTTTATTACTTTTAATACTTTGCATATCCTAATTTCGATATCAAATTTAGTGCCCTAAATTGACGCTGAATTGAGGGATTATTGAATTCGACTTTAGGTAATTTTATACATCCCTATTTATTTATTTTTTTTAATGACAAAACATGAAATTCCGCCCTTCAACTTTACGCTGAGTGCAGAATCGTCAAGTTCGTTTTGCAAGTAGTTCATATTTCTCTACAAGTTTTGTGCTCTATTTTATTCAATTAATTTACTTTCATGGATTAAAGAGACAGCTGTAACTTAAGCTCGTCACATTTATGAGGAATGAAGTTCCGTTACAACCACTCTGCCGATGGACAAATGATTGTGATGGTGAATGTAACAGAATGGTGTCTTAAGATAGATTCTGTCACAGAATTTTCGTAATAAAAGAGAGAAAATTCGCAGTGAAACCTCAATTAACATGGTTGGAAACACAGAACTCGAACTTCCTTGTTTCCAGCTACTGTAACCACTAAACCAAGGGTTCTTGGGCTTTGTATGTCTACATACACATTTTCGTGATTTTCAAGATTCTATTGAAACTTCATCTGGAAGTAGCACCCAATTCCCGTCACAGAAGTACTGGAATGCAATTTTCATTTGTAAATGAAACTATTAATACAATGCAGTGGTTGGGTTTTGTTATTAATAGAACTTTTCCCAATTCAACATTATTTTATTTTTATTTATTCGAAGTTAGCACGGATAAACGCCATTTTACACCGTTCTTGTAACAACGCGATATAACAATAAAAATAACAACAAAAATAATAATAACAAATAATTATACAGTAAGAAATAAGATTAAATTTCATTCCAGATTCATATAATAATCCATTAGAAATTTACTTTTACTGAGAGAGAAGTCTGATGGCAAAGGAAGAGTATTGTAAAAGTATGATAATCTATATACCAAAGATCGCTGGACCAAACGCAATCGCGGTTTTGAGAGGTAGAAGTGATCTTGGGAACGGCCATTTTGTCTGAGTACTCTTCGGTTAAAAAGTGGAAGAAGGTTGTTGGTCCTCAGTGCGTCCTGCATTATTTTGTAAAGTAATTTTAAATCATTAAGTTTTCTTCGAGCGTCTATGTTTTCTAAGTCAAGAGAATTCAAAATGTCTACGTTTACTTTACTAAAGTTTATTTTATAGTTTACTTAAAATTATAGGCAATACATATACTCTGCTTCTTTTATTTTTACAGAAATATCCGTTATTCAAGTTGTGAGTATCTTTTTTTAGGTTTGTTTCTTCCTTTGGTTCTCGAATACTTTAGGTAGTGTTTGTCTGTGTATGTTACAGCTTGTATGTTCATTGTAACTGCTAAACGTAAACGACAATATACTATGAGAAACCGTGCAGTACTAATATCGCACTATATTTTTAAGAACAGATACAAAAACACGTTTTCTCTTGTATTTTGTGTGTAACATTAGTTTCTATATAATTAGTTCGTTATTTGCAATAATTTCGGTATTATAGTCGATTCATTAGACAAAAGGATAATTATTTTGGCGGTCATAGTTTTCAAAGTTCATAACTGTACCTCGGAGTAGGTACTTTTTACGTCACGTCCTGCAAACCTTGATCTCAGCTCATATGTTTGTCGGTTTCAGAACGTTCTCTCACATCTTTTACGACATAATGTTGTTATCAACGCTAATTCTACGAAACAAACAATAACAAACTTGTGTATACCTACAGAAAGAGGATGCTGAAGCAAGAAAGTGACACAGTGCATTTTATTTCCAAAGTTTCGATATATTTACATTTCACCGTGTGTTGCAACAATGATTTCTACTGGACAATTTAAACTACGTTTCCTGTAAATTTCAAGTAGTGATTCACCTCGCTAAACCACAGGAAACCTAAAGTAAAAATGGTATTATATTCTTTGTCTCCTAAACTAACACTCGACTCTCTTGAATATTCTCATTATCTGCTACATACTACAAGAGACTACAACCGTCGTGGCAAAAACGCTGACACATGTGAACAGTGCTCGTGACAAGTGACAGTAAAAAATAAAAGAAACTTCAGAAACTTTTCCTACACTTGGATTTTCACACTCTCACACACTGGTCCGGAAGCAATGTCATCTTGGATGGGTTGAAATTCCTAGTTTCCAGAATTAGAGCAACAAAATTTTAAATAATTATATGTAAAAGAAATTCTGAATTCCACTACATATAAATACGCAGTAACCTTTACAAGAGAAAATACCACGTGAATAAGTTGTCTTATTTTATTATCGATATTAATTTCATTCCTTTAATAATTCTATGGTATTTGAAACATATTTAATACTGTTTATTTTGACTTAATAAACTTCAAAAATACACAAAGTAACATGGTTGAATTTGAAACTAAGAAAATTCTAGAGGAAGCCAACTTACAGTTCGTATATCATACTCGATAAACACGAAAATAAATAAGGGATAAAGCTAGTGATCGATATTCCTCTCCATCCTCTTGAGACGTCCTTTGATATTATAACGTTAAGTAAATAACATTTCCTTCCCTTTTATACGTTGTTTTCATTACATTCTGAAAACACATTTTTTGTTTTCATCTTTATTGTTAACATTTTTCTTTCTATCACTGTATCCAAATCGTAGTTAAAGAGCATGTACAACCTATGTGTTCAACATTTTTTATTTTATTTTATTTTATTTTATTTTATTTTTATTTATTACAAGTTAGCACGGATACAGCAAACGCCAGTTTACACCGTTCTTGTAACAATGTAATATAAACATAAAAATAATAAAAATAACAAAAGAATTTTACAATAAGAAATAAGAACAATCTTTTTCTTTTTTAGCCATTCCAGATTCATATAGCAAACTTTTAGAAACTTACTTTTACTGAGGTAGAAATCTGGTGGCAAAGGAAGTGATAACTTGTATACAAGAGATCGCTGGACCAAACACAATCTCAGTTTTGAGAGGTAGAAATGATGTTGGGAACGGGCATTTTGTCTGCGCGCTCTTAGGTTATAAAGTGGAAGAAGGTCGTTGGTTCTCAGTATGCCCTACATTATTTTATATAAAAAAAAAAAATCATTTAATTTTCTTTGAATGTCTATGTTTTTTAAGGTCAGAGAATTCAAAATGTCTACGTTAGATTTGTGTTGGAGGTTGGGTATCCTGTGTTCTACAATGCGGATAAAGAAATTTTGTACTTTGTGAAATTTAGGTACGTTGGTTTCACAAGCCATAGGCCAGAGAAAACAACAGAATTCAATAGTAGGAAGTACACAAGTGAGGAAATATGACCGAAGAGCTCTGAAATCTTTAATATCGGTATTTTACATGCTATTCTCTTTGTATAAAGTTATTGTTTCGCAATGCAGATATCTGAGTACGTATATTTTCTGACATATATAAATCCAAAAAGATCTGCTGAATGCGATAGATAATAAAACGAGTGAATAAGAAACGTATTGCACTCATAAATCTACGGAATTTAGTTTTAAAAAATAATGATATGAAATGTTTTCTAGTTTACACAATATTTGATTTGTCTATATGTCAGTCCATTTATCACTGGCCTTTGAATATATTCTTATTGGTAACGCACAGTTACAAACACCGTTCATTTCTCTAAGAACTTTACAGAAATTATGGCGTATGAATAGACTGCGTGAAATTTAGCAGAGTGTAAAGGAAAGAAACGAAGTGCAGAATATGCAATAGGGTTGGTGGATAAATCGAAATTCTGATTTTGCATTGGGTACACGCGTCAATAGTTTCCTTTCGCGATAGACAAAACGTAGGTAAAATTTCTTTAAAAAATAAATGGCATTTAGGTCTGCCTCCGGCCCTTTTAAATATATATAAAAAATAATAAAAACTTTTCAAATACATACTTTTCTTAAACAATTCGTGAATAATTTTGTTTCTTCTTTTCTAAAAAGAAAAGCATGGGGTGCTCTAATGTACATTCACTTTATATATTATTGATTTACATGCCTCATGCTTTTCTTTTTAGCAATGCATAAACAAAATGATTTTTACTTTTTAGTACGATTTTTTAAAGAAAAGTACGTCTTTAATTTTTAAAAGTATTTTGTTTTCCAGTTATTTCGCTTTTCGGATACTTTTTCTCAAACTGCTTTGTGACTCAAATCCTAAAGTGTTCTGCAACCAGGCCAAACCGAACATCGCTGCAGGCTAGTATTTATTTTAGAATAAGGAAGTCTCTATCAAAATAATAATAAATAAATAAAATATGTTTTCAAAATAGTTAATTATATAGAAATATATGAAAGTAATAATAATTAAGTAGTATTGTCACCCGACTTACGTCGCTGGAAAAAAAAATATCATACAATGACGTCGGGAAATGAGTTAAATTAAAGTTGCAAGATTTGAGGACAGCACGAACCATTGTGAACTAAAGAAACAAATGTAGAAATGTAATTTTTATCCCCAAATACTTACAAATCTTCAGTGGAATTTGTAAATTAGCATTAACTTAGCACAGTGCATTGATGATGTACCCAAATGAACACTCCTGTAGTGCTTAGGTATGGTATTGAAACGGAGACTGGTCTTGGCCTCGCCTCGGTCTCGTCTCGAATTCGATACGAAGAAGGAGACAGAGACTAAGGTCTAGGAATCGAGACGAGACCGAGACTTATCCCTCGAGACTCTCGTCTCGATCGAGATTAAAAGCGTTTTTCACGAATGTTGATAATATTAATTTAATGCTTCTATATATGATGTTTTATAATAGAAGCAGTCTTACGAGAATTAGTTTCCTTCTGATAAACTTTATTCAGCATGTTATATTGAAATTTGAAAACATGTGTAAAAGTCATATAACTAGTCAAATTATCAATGCCAAACTATTTCCTGTTGTTTTTTTAAAAATAATACAATATTTTGGAGATTGATTCGAGAACGTGTAAATACAAAAACGTATTTTCTTCTACGACTTTTCATCCCCATGCTTTTTCCCTGCTGATAGTCTTTTACTTGTGTTGATACTTTCCCATTTATATCAGCCTCTACTAGACTGATCGCGTAAAGACTGTAAAACTACGCCAACGAAGTCAAACTGTCTAAATCATATATAGGTTTTTTCATACACAAATTGCTTAAAAACGTGGAAAGATTTTTGCAATACTGACCAGTACTTTAGAACAGCTGGAGATCTGTTCAGGCCGGGATAGGGGAGGGGAAAGGATTCGGGATAGTGTCGGTCAGGGCTTATGTTGAAGGTGCCATTCCGGCATTTGTCAGGTGTGACTGAGGAAAAACCCTGGAAAAACATCAGTCAGGATGGTCCGCCACTGGGATTCAACCTACGAGTTCCTGAATCCTACGCCAACTTCCCACTACTGAGCTACGGCGGCTCGGTTAGAGAGAGTTCTTTGTCTTCCTCTTTCCCTTTCTTTTTCTTTCTCTTCCGGCGAGAGAGGGGGAGACGGAGAGAGAGAAGAGAGAGGAAGAGAGAATAGAAAAACAGATAGAGAAAGAGAGAAGATGGAGAGAAAGAGAGAGAGAGGCAGGGATGGGGTAGGGAAAGCTTGGGTCAGGTATTAGCCAGGGTCTTTCATAATTTACCGTAAATAAAGCCAATTTAATTCAATGTATCTGAAACAGAGCCCTGCATGGGCCGGGCGCGCCCGTTCGGCCCGGCGCATTACTCGGCCCGGCCCGACCTGACTCGGCGGACTGCCAAGTACACCGGGTCGGACCCATTCCAGGCCAAGCCGGGTCGGCCTTGACACATGTGATGTCGGGCCGAACCGGGCACCAGTACTTCCTGGCCGGATCGGGTTGGACACTTCAAAAGTCGGATTGGGCGCTAATACTGTCGGCCTATGTTAATCGTAATTTATTTGGATGCAACTTCAAATACAAAATAAACTATTGATAACGTATCACGTGATATAGATTCCGGATACGGCCATCTTGGCCAAATTAGCAAATTTCAATTTCCGCATTGAAATCCACAAGGAAACGATAATGTAGTCAGCATAACAAGTGAAGCTTGAAATTCAAATCGAACAATCCACAACGCGTCACGTGATATAGTTCACAGCCCGATATCGATAGCGATTTCAAGCTCAACGTTGCTCAATCTTAATCTCAAAGATATGGTCGAATTCGCTTCGCCCTCGAGCGTTTCGAAACCTTTGTCTCCATATTATTATTTTCTTAGACGTTGGAATAGTTGGTGATGTTTTGGTTCCTGTACTATAGTTGAACATGTCATGCTCACATAGTTTTTACTCGTGGGAACCTCATGGGATGAAATGGGAAACCTTTCCGACATTTTTGAAAACTTTACTTTAGTGGTAGCGTGTTTCTCTCAGTTACCTAGAATCCGATTGAGATTTCAATTTGTGCCCAATGGATTCTTGTTGCTTATTAAAACGCAGTCACAGACATTCTAATTTCAGTCTATCTTTCCTACTGTGATTAACCAATAATCTCTACTTTTTTTAGGTATCCATTGCGCACTTATTGCACACTTTCAAATACGTGTTTATGGGTACAGCAGGTTTTCTTTACGATTTTATGACTCGCTTACTCTAAGATATTTTAAATAAATTTTCTGACGTTCGTTTCGCCACGAATTCAGAGACTTGTAGGTCGTAAACCTCGAACTTGACACTTCTTGAGAGTAACATTTTTTCCTTTTTATTGTGTACGTAATCAACTTCCGACATTTGTCGGTGTTATTGATTAACAGCTTGTATGAAAATACATGGGTAATAATGATGTGCTAATTCATTGCAAGTTCCCCTGCGTTGGGTACCAAATAGGAAAGACGAGCCATAATCCGCTTTGTGGTAAGAGAAGACGATATTTTTCTAACTAATTATGACAGTTGCATGTATAACGCGTATGGTGGACTTTGTTTAGATCACATTGCATTCGCCAACTGCCTAGGACGGGATGTCACCTGTCAATCGAAAACACGTCAATACCTGAGTAATCACATCGTGCCTCACCGAAAACACAGCTATCGCTGTAAATGAAGTTGTAATGCCAAAAAGAACTCTGCAAATCGTATTGTTCCCTGACCTTCACAAAGGTACAAATAATCTTACACGATCACCTTCGCGTTAGGAATATTTGCCGGACGACAACGTCAAGATCTTACACGAATACGTCCAGATGTCAAATTTTCATATCGTTACCAAGCTTTGTATATCGAGAGAGTGATTTGAGGGAAGATAGATGCCTATCTGGGGAAGATGAATACAGAAAATTCAAATTTTGTACCCTTTTTTTGAAAGGCAGTGACAAATCTAGGGTTGGGCTTAGAGGGACGGTTAATAGAAAAAAAAATGAAGGTAAAATATTAATCCTTGCGCCAGTCACTGCCTCTGAAAAATAGGCGGTATAATGTATCCATAATTTTTGAGAATCAGTGACGGGCACAGGGATTCATATTTTACCTTCGTTTTATTTCTTTTAATCTGTTCTCTCCCAAGAACTGTGAAGCAAATTACCGCCCCTCTAAGCCCAACCCTGGCTTCGCCACTACCTCTCAAAAATTGTGGGTATAAAATTGGAGTTTTGTACCCACACGTTAAAGGTACTGCATATATAGAGTAGATGGAAGCATTTTTTCCGTGTGAAAGAATTAGTCAATAAGCTCTTTAAGGGGCTGTAGTAAATGTTTGGTAATCTGTCACGTGCAGACGATGCAAGTCCTTTAAACTCAAAAGTCTACATAGCTCTTGTTCCTACGTCTACATAAAAATTATTTCCTTTCAAACAGTTTTGTACTCAATAAACATTTAAGGATCGGGCTAAACGCCATGTCAGAGGAGCAACTACACTTGAGTTTGGATGACAAATACTTGCTTGGACGGTACCATAAAGAAGCCATGTATGAGGCGGGAAACGGGTGAACTGGCATCTTAACCCGAAGATTGGGATAAATGTCCACTACCTATAAATACATTGCATTAAGTAAGATAGTTCGCACTGTTTTCTGGTTAGACACGCATTTCTTTCATCTTTGTTCTTAAATAACCATACTAGGACATTTCTAATGGTAGTCTACC
Organism: Lepisma saccharinum; assembly: GCA_022664845.1. Classification (NCBI taxonomy): domain Eukaryota; kingdom Metazoa; phylum Arthropoda; class Insecta; order Zygentoma; family Lepismatidae; genus Lepisma; species Lepisma saccharinum. The sequence goes on along the minus strand of JAGDQP010000428.1, from coordinate 120,001 downwards.
TACGTATTCATTATAATTTGAATGCCATCTATGACCTTCAGGCAAGTATGGATGAGGCTAAAATAGGAGTGGAGAGAGAATGTAGGAAAGAGGTCCACTTGGACCTACTTTTAATGCACTATACCAGCATTAACCATGTATTAATGAGCATAATGTGGACAAACTTTAGTCAAGATGGCCACCATGGGGATTGAACCTAGGACCTTTTGAATCCGAAACTAACTATCTACTAACTGAGCCACAACTACTATATGCATGTTCAATAGAATGTATGCCATAATGTTAAATAGCTATTTCCTTATTTCACACAAAACATAGGGTCATTGCTGCATTAAATTGATGTATCTTTCACTATCCTATAAGGGCAGATATTTGCTATTTGAAGAAGATGTCGTCCAGGTGATGACATTGTAACAAATATTTTCTATAGGGGTGGGCGGAACCGGATCCTGAAGGAACCGAGAACCGGTTCCAAGATCCGGGTCCTAGAACCGGTTCCAGGATCCGGATCCGAGAACCGGTTCCAGCATCCGGATCCGAGTACCTGGTTCAAAAATCCGGGTCCTCAGTTCTAAGATCCGTATCCTCGGTTCCAAGATCTGGAAACGGAGACCAAGTTCTAAGATCCAGATCCACATCTAAATTTGGCTTAGAAGAAACGAATCTTCGATTCTGAGATGGGGTCTGGAAACTGGATTTAGGTTCTGAACTTCTGATCAACCATTCATTATATCATTGAAGTTCAGGAACATAGTATTTGTCGTTTGGAGATATTTGTCAATAAAGTTAGTCTCGATTTGTATGGAGGTGCCATCTGAATGTTTTCATAGAGAATGAATTTGATCCCTACTCATGCAATGTGGACTCTGTAGAAGATAAACACAGTGTGCGTTGGTTTTCTCGGGGTTCTCCCGTTTTCTCCATTTTTTTCATTCCACCAGTACATCTCATCGCTATCCATTCGATCTGAGCCAAAGCTGCCTAAAGGCCTTAAAAATTCAAATTAAAATCAGGCAAGATTTCTGTTCTAACAATTAATCAAAAAAAATATTTACAGACAAATTATCATACTATATTCGGAGAAACTAATTATCCTGAAGTTTCAAACTTATTTATGGCCCTTAGGCGTCTCAACTTGAGGCCAGGATAGGGTAGTGGAAAGGAAAGTAGTTGGCTAGGGCTAGTTAGTAGGTACCATCCCGCATTTACCTCGTATGTCTGAGAAAAAAATGCGAAAACTTTCTTCAGAACTGTCGGCCGCTGCTATCGAACCCAGGACATCCCGAATAAAAAGTCAAGTTCTGAAGACTTTACCGGCCGTTCAGTTTGACATTGTATTTGCAGAGTTTATCATGAAATCCCAAACATAATAATCATTTTTTTTTCTGAACTTGTTTCCCTCCGTCTGTATGTTCCCCTCTACTAAATCAAAGGAAAATCATTTGAATTAGAAACAATTGAGCCTCAACAGACAGCACTCTGACCACTGATTCCTTACTCAAAATGGAGGCATAATTAAAAAACCAATACCGCGATTACATGCTCCGACATTCAGGATAAGATAATAGGAAGCGTGTAACTGTATATACACAAACGTTCTACCCTTCACAATATTGCAGCCTTGCAGGAACGTCAAAAGAATGTGATGTGCAATGTTGTGTTTGGCTTACCCTGTACTTTAACACAATCAGAACGTCAGCACAATTATACTGTGCGTGAGTTTTCTCGGAGTGCTCCCGTTTCCTCCCACTTTCTTCATTCCACCAATTCATCCCATCATTATCCATTTGGCCTGAGCCATAGTTGCCTAAAGGATTTATAATAAAATTCAAATTTAGCACAATTGTAAACGTTTAAAATTCATTTCTAACATTATTCTAATCCAGGTTCTGATCATCACTGATGAAGCTATCAGGGAAATAGTGTTGTGATGTAAAGGTGATCTGTAGCAGTAAACCTAAATTTGTAAACTTGCAACTTCGATTTTCTCTTTCGCCTGATATTATTATTAACCATTAATTAGGAAAAGTGAATTTTCTGCAAAGATCAAAAGGTTTGACAAATTTCTGGTCAATTTCTGGTTTATTACTATAATGTAATAAACTATTAGTGAGGAGATAATCACCATTTTGCTATTTTCTTTATCTTATGATGTTCAAATCCGTTAATCACTGAGCCTAGAAACATGAAATAAACGTCGTTTGGAAGCCCTTACAAAGAGGAATGTAACATTTAAGTAGAACCTCCAACGCCACCATCCTCTTCACTTTTTCGAAATTTCTCATTTTGCTAGGTGAAATAGATATAGAAATACATTCTCGTAATAACAAATGCAAAACTAGGTATACCTCATGAGGTCTTAATGTCGTATGTCTGTCTTTCACCACAAAAGATATTTTTCTTTTACAGAAGACATCATAATGAAAAGAAAATAGGACCATTCAGTTGCCGTGCAAATGACTTATTCCCACATTTTAGGTTAATATTTTAAATAAATTTGATTGCGTTTCTTTATGTATATCTATGAAATCTTGGGGAGGCGGAGCCGACCGGGTAGCTGTGCGGTTTACGGCGATAGGCCAACAACTCGAAGATCCCTTGTTCGAGTCCCGGCAGGGATATGGATGTGAATATTAATGGCTAAAGTGCGAATCGTGACGGGCCGAAGTCCAAAGTTACTAGACTGGCCCAAAGAAATAAAGTTTAGGCGAAATAGAGCTGAACTGGTAGTAATGACCGAGCAATGTGATCCGAGAACCGGTTCCTGGATCCGAGATCCGGGTACCTGGTTCCAAGAACCGGTTCCAAGATCCGGATACGAGAACCGGTTCCAGGATCCGGATCTGGGTACCTGGTTCCAAGGTCCGGATCCGTGTACCCGGTTCCAAAAGTATCCGGGTAGTAGGGATCCGGATCCAAATGCCCATCCCTAATTTTCTATACTGGTCGAAATACTTCCAAACTTGTTCATGTATTTTAGTTAAGTTGTAGATAATGTAACCATGAAGTTTCAATTTTTAATTTCATCATTATAGTGTTTTATCTTAATTTAATGTATTAGGTATTGTCCTGAAAATGAGCGGGCATCTTACACTGATGTATGGGTATTAAGCACATTTTGATAGGTCATTTAAAAGGCCCGCCCATGTATCCATGCATGTAGATTCATGTACTTTTGACAATTCGAGCATGAAAGTTCAATTTGTGCAAAGGTTTACTATTCCGTTTCTTTTAACTATTCCATGACTCAACCCTACTGTTAAAATTATCTTAGAGAAACATTTTGCCATGGAACGTACCTGAATTAAAAATATATGGAAGCTAAACGAATAATTTGTTATCAATGAAGAGAAAGAGCCTCTGGACACGTTTTGATCGACCACTTGAACCACTTGACACGTTTTTCGCACTTCTTGTACACTCCGTTTTCTCTGGACACAGTTTTCCTTCTGACGATACTTTGTCACTCATTGTCCACTACACAAAGTTTGAAAGTTTGTGGGCACTATATTTTCGTCACATAAGGCGCTTCCACCACGGAATGTTCCTTTTGGAACGACTAATAAACATCCTTACAGATAGAGTCAATATGTACACGGGTCTTGGTGACTTTAGCTCACAACCATTTTATTGCAAAATTGAGTATAAGTTCTTACAGAGTTATTAAAAAGACTGCCTGGAACCAAAGGTGTTTACAATTGCTTTAAAATCTTAGTTATAATACAACTTAAAGTTTCTACTTTGCTGTGAACGATTCTCGCCTCGAATGAGGGAGATATGAGATAGGAGTCAGCACTACCTCAGGCAAGTAGATGCGATGGACGACTCGTTTTCAAGTAAAACGAGGGCAGGAATTTGCTCCGTGTCCAAGCAAGTCCAGAGCGGGCATGTGTACCTAGGTAAAGATTGGTAAGAGCTTTGTCCTGGTCAAGCACAAGAGACGGACAAAAGGGATTACACCTAGTCAAGCACCGGAGCGTAGGTAGTTTGTTCCAGTTCAGGCAACTGAGAACGGTTAGGAGGAGAGGAGTGACCACCCGGGCGAGAGTGATGCCTGTTGCCTTGAGCTGTGGATTTTATAGCTCTGGGTTCGGGTGTGGTTAGTCTCTCCTTCTGCAACGTTAACTCCATCTTCTATGATGCCAGCGCCATCTTCAGTTGTCGTCTGCTTGGTGTTTACATACATATTACAACACTTATTGTACACACGCTTTTATTTACGATGAGTATATTCTAGTTTGCTTACATGTGTTGTAACACGTGGAATATTGCAATATACTACTGAAACGTATTAAACGTCAGATGCCTTCATCCCCTTTTGTCTCCTTTCTGTCATATATAAAGGTAAAGCCCTCCCTTGTGCTTAGCATCATACCATGAAGGCATATAGAGGTGCGGAGTTAAGGCTCCACACGTTCTTGATCTCAGCCGTAGATGAACGTGTTGTTATCGACACCACGCTTTGGCCGCCTCCCCCTCCCCCAGGTACCCATTGCTGGATGTGCCTCAAAGCTGCTCGGTGTTGTATATACAAAACGATATTTTGTGATAATATAAATTCACCTTAAACATACTACGTTTATGTCTCTTTTTGGTGTTTCATTTTTCTTTACATGCAGATCATTTCTGAAACCAAAGAAGCTCATTTCTTTGACAACTTGAAATAGTTTAATCAAATCATCGAAATATGAAAATGTCACGATAAATCCACGCGAACTTAAATGCTTGAGTAATTTGATAGTTTCAAACATTTCGAGTATCAAGCACTTCGAAAGTTTAAAATATTTTGAGGCTCTCGAACATTTTGACCATCCGCTCGACAAAGGACGCAAATCGGTAATATCCTTCCCTCAAAGTCGAGGCTCGAGGCAAATGTGTATCCAGAAACTAATTTTGAATGGAGTCTGCATACTCGGATTTGGGGGAACTCGATGTCGTAGGGCAACCGAAAGCAACAGATACTTGACACATGCATTTAGACCAATTCCCATTAAAATCGGACAATCCGTTCGAAAGTTATCGTCGGGCGTCTCAGACCGACGGATGGACAGACAGCGCGATCTATAATAGGGAGCTTCGCACACAAAATTCTCAAGGTTTGTTACAATGATACTTGAAGTTTAGATATTACACGAAATTTCGGCAGTCTCAAATATTCGAAGGGTTTCGAGTGCCGGATAATACATTTTCAAACCCGAAGTTCGATAAGTCTTCAGCTTTATCGAACTTCCTTACCTCTACCTATATCAGATGCTGTCTCCATCCAGAACTTTAATTTAAACCCTCGAAACCAGATGCAAAATTCTAATTTTTCTGCCTGCCCTGTTGTTGGTGCAATACGTAAAGTGACGGTTTGTAGTCTAATGGTTTCCTGGATTCCAATCCCGATCAGGTGATGTATGTTTTCTCTTCCTCTCTCTCTCTTTCTCTTTCCTGACAGACTACTTATGCCTTGTACATAAACATTGGTCTTACAGACCTTTGGGAAGAACTTTTCTTTCATTTCATTTCCGGGAGGCAACTTTTAAAATGAACACCCTGCATGTACAACTATGATAACCTCGAATGCATTGTTTCTTCCAAACACCCCGATAATCCCGAACTTTTCAAAATATTCAAACGACTCGATAAATACGATCATATTGAGATGTTTCACTATTTGCTGCTTTCAAACAATGCGAGACTCTCAAACAGTTCGAGTGTCTCGAACAGCTCGAATGTCTCGTACTCGTCGAATGTTTCGAACATTTCGAGTGCCTCGAACACGTCGAGTGTATCGAACACTTCGACTGTCTCGATCATTTAGAGTACCTCAAACATTTCGAGAGTCTCGAATATTTCGAGTACCTCAAACATTTTGAGAGTCTCGAAAGTTCGATAATTTGATAATATTAAAATTCTTTATCGATGAAACGGTTTTGAAATTTCATTGAATTGTTATCGATTACTCGATTATCGGAACAGCCCTAGTTTGCATGATACTGACAAACATCCTTCAGCAACAGCCTCAAGAATTCTACTCCGACGCGTTTGAAGCTTCTGTACATCGTTAGCTCATTTCAAACAATAGTAATGCCTTAGAAATCAACAATACCTTTAGATTTCTTTCAGTGCAGCCTTTTCACCCTTCATTTGGGCAACTCTTATATTTATCATATTTCTTCACATAATTTTTATATAAGTTTTGTTTGTTCTATTTTTTAATTATTTTTCACAAGCCCAGCCCAAGGGTGCTGGATTGTTAGTACAGACCAGGTACGTAAAATGAAAAAAGTTAAGTATAAATATACTATTTAAATAATTAACAAAATAAACGCTACTCTGAACTTTTAATCTATCTATAGGTTAAAAAAAGTTTGCTAAAAAGGCTTAGTCCAGGCCGTCCGGCCGTTCTATTGCACCGATTTTAATTTATTTTATTTTGTATTTCCGGATTATCACGTAGATGAGCCATCAAGAAACCGCATTCCTCTCTATCCAGTCTGAACTGAAAGAGAAGTGTTTGAGTGTTCTCCCCTATGTATTCCTTATGGAGAATATTTATCACACATTTTATCCAGTCCGCCCGGTCGTTTTACTGGACCTATTTTGATCACTATTTTTTTTAAAATATCCAGCTTAACTTGTAGATGAGCCATCAAGAAGTCGCATTCCTCTCTGTCAAGTCTGAACTGAAGAAGACGTGTTTAAGTGTTCTTCCATATACATAGGAGAGTCTGGTTACGATAAAGGGGGAGTTAACGTACCAAGTTAAGGGGGCAACCCGCCACATGGAACCGAGTATTGGTGAATGGCTCAACGACTGTTACCAACATTCACTCCGCACCGCTCGTCTCACTTTAATTTCCCTATCGCGAACAAACAGAAAACTCGTTGAAATGCGTAACGACTACAAAAGGTGTTGTATGCACAAGGAAACCGCACAACTTTGATTGATGACCGCTAGAAATCAACTCTTCTATGAAGCTTTCCTACTTTGATTTTGTGTAACGACAGGAGATTGCATAATGTATTCGTTTTCTACATCTTTCTCAGAATGTAACTCACATAACAAGTACATTAAAAAAACTAGAAAAGTTTTGTCACATATTTAATATTTAGACACATTTATGTAGAAACGACAGAAGAACTGTAAGGGAAACGATAGCAAAATGGGACACTTTTCATTCTTTTTTTTTCTTCTTGAAATCAGTATTTGATTAAAACATCAACACTTCTCAAATCTCAAATCTTTGCGCTATAATACTAAGCGTTTTACACATAGAACAGTCAAACAATTATATTGATTTAAATACAAAAAGTTACTAATATTTAGTGGGATAAAATTATATGGACACTTTGGTCACCTATAATAACATGTTTTTGTGAATCTATACACAAAAGTTACATGGTATGAACTTGTTATTCATTATAATTGAAGACCTGAATTGCAAAACATCCCAAGTCCACCGGAGTATTTTTTTTTCAGGAGGAGCAAAAAACAGTCCAAGGCCTTGCTATGTTGTTCTATTATTTTGTATTAAAAAGGGTTTCTGTGGTGGAATTAGGATGTAATATATGGGCAAGTGGATAGACCTTGGAACATAGATACCGATGGACAGAAACAATGCAAATACGAGAAAAGTGGACTTGGGATGTTTTGCAATTCAGGTCTTCATAATTAAGTGTATGATAATATAATAATTCGATGTGAATAATATCAACTATTAGATGTATACTGAATCTGTATTTTTAAATTCCTTGCAAATTGGCGTGCAGAGTCAAAATTTGTACATTCAATTATATACCTCGTATTTTTAGTTTCAAAATATCGGTAGATATTTTTATCTTATATTTCGTGGACAATAAACTGAGATATCGTTCCGCCCCTCGTCGCATCTCCATTCTTTCCCTAATCAGTCTGGCACGTGTAGTAATATTTTTTAAATATTCTTGTAATATTCAAGCTCTTCCTCCATTTCTAGTCTAGATAAGTAGGAACTAATAATTTTCATTTGAGAAAGAAAGTTAATCTGTTAATCATTGCTGGCCTAAATCTCAAATTTCAAGGATACAGTTCTCTTTTGCTTCTTGGTAACTGTACTAACACAGAAAACGCAAACGCCTTTCGGTGAAACAATGGAAGAAATTTTGCTTCTAGGAAAAATGACAAAGATTCTAACAAAAGGAAAGGAGACAAGACGTTCTTTTGTTTTTCTTCTTCTTTATTTTTTTAAACAAAGACAAGAAGAAGAAGAAGAAGAAGACGGAAAGAAATGTGAGAGTCTGTTTCGAGACTTTAAAAGCCGAAGACAAAGCCAATTTGAGCTAAGCACAAAGTATATGCTTTGACGATCGTCATTTATTTTTCGTTTTGCAAAGAGTTATTCAAGTGAAAACCCCACAAGAATCATTCTTTCTCTTCACAGATTCTTGGAAGTTGGGATTTTCCTTTTCTTTCTTGTCTCGTTCTTCTCAGACTATGACATAAATTCGAGGCAGTTTGAACATGAAAGAAGGATTTACATCCCAAAGGAGAATAGTTTGATATGTGGGTCGAGAAACGATAAGTGAATAAAGAATAAATCTGGGCAAAATGAAAAAGTAAAGAATATTGTTCATATTTTTACATAACGTCTTAACGTACAGATAAATCTACCCATAAAGTTGAGTTCTTAGAAATCAAATGTAAATTTGTGATAACTGGAGATGCCGATAAAATTAAGTATAAAAACAATTAGAATCGTGAACACGAGGTTAATTTGTGCTCTTCTTGACATCTTAACATAGACCTTGAACACTAACCGACTGGGACTACTGGTATGAGGTTCTTGTGCACACATTTTAGCGGAGAGTTGCCTCTCATGTTGTTGTACTGGTAGCTCTACCAAATAAGATGATGTTATAATCTCACCAGATGAGCCATTTCGAAGATACATACCTTTGTCAAAAATTGCCTTTATCTTAAGGATATGTTGTGACAGTGTCGGCTAGTCAAAAGACTAATGTAAGAAATCAATTCTTTATTTTAATATTGATGTTATAAAATATTCTAAATTTTATTATTACAAACATCAAGAAAAAGTGAGCAAGGTTAATATGTTTGTTAATATAAAATTAATTCAGCTTACGAGGTCAGTAAAGTTAGGTGATCGTCAATAGCTCGATAACCTACAACGTGAATTGGACATTAACTCATACAATTCCTTACAACACTGAGTTCTAGCAACGCATTCATGAAACAAATTAGAAACATACTGAAAGTATTTGAGCGGTATTAAGAAAATACATTGAATGGACACCAAAGATCACAGGGGAAACAATTATAAAAAACGCAATGTCGAGAATTGTCTACTTGTTTTATATTGGGGGAATATCGAAAGAATAGCCGAGTGTTTAAAATCTTATAACGAAACCTGTTGCAAACTCATCAAATTAAAGAGAATGTCATTATCCATCATTTAATCAGGGAATCTGATGTTTCCGTCATACATTGCTCATCAGTTGCTAACATCAATACATAACCATATTACAAGATGCATACGTACTAATTTTCCATATGGTCTTTTACAGATAAAAGTATATTCGTACAGTTTACCTTCTGAAGTGTACCCGCTGGCAGCATTTCATATTTTATTCGGATTTTCCAATGATCCATAGAAGCCCTCTTTATATTCCACTTAATTCTACATTATAAAATAAACTAAACATGTCTGCCAAACAATAGTAACATAGGAAACAATATCAACAACCTCAGACAATGCATAAAGCTAAATTTGCCTTTTAGTCTGAAATAGTGCATTCGTTTAAATAATATTGTTTTCTTAATTTGATTAATTGTTTCAACTTTATCAACTTCACCTTCTCTTTGAAGTAACACCTTATACCGTCTTACCTTGAACAAGAAACACAATTAGAAGATTTGTATCCGTTATCATGTAACAGTTCCATCTTCATCAAAATACATCACCTGGATCAAAATAAGTTCAGTTGATTCCTGATAACAGAATCTTATAACATCACGGTAAACAAAGCTTTCAAATTCACACAATATTCCTAATCTCAATGTAGGCGTATGCTCAATTAATTCCGTTCACCATTTATACTAAATTAGGCTTATCTTTCTCATGCTCATTAGTTTCTACATTAAGCGATTCCGATTCCTGGAACTCTAATTCCGTTCAGAAATCACTATCAACCAAATTTTTCACAACTTTTAAAAACAAAACAAAACTAAATTGCACTTGATTAGTTCACATCAAATTATAACGTCTTCAATATACATGCAGCAATCTTTACCACAGGGTTTACAATACTCACCTATGACGCAATGGTTGTATCTGCTATGACAATTAAGTCTATCTCCATAAGTTTTTTGTAAAATCAGTTCAATATCATCTCTATTGTATGATACACCATTTACAGTGCTAGAATCTGATTTCTTATCATCTTCCATTTTAACTTTATTATCAACAAAATCAGAATCTTCCAATAAGAAAGACTCCAAAACGAAGTTTTCGTTTTCTTCTTTATTACCACTTTTCTCCTTATCTTCTTGAGAAAGACTAGACATTCTTGTCGACTTGTTCAATGAGTGGTTTTCGGAAAAACTTGAATGTCCGACTGACTGTTGTGGTTCCGAATTCATAATTTTCATTTCAGATTGCTTAACCTCTCTCAGTTTAATCGAAGGAGTTTCTTCTGCCTTTTCATTTATATCGTCCATTGGGACAGTACGCAATAAGCGAGATTGTAGGTTCTCTAAGTTTTTCATAACCGATTTCATTTCTTTAGACAGAGATATTATCCTTTCTTCCAAACTATTGATGATCGATGAATTTGTCATGCTTCCAATAGCCGAAATTGTCCTAAGCGAAGGTGTCTCCTGATTATTCTTACTTGGTTTTTCTACTAGACCGTTTTCAATTGGTTTAACAACTTCATTTAATAGATTTTGCCTCCAATGAGGAAAAAACAGATTAATACCCTTTCTACCTAAAATTATGAAAGGTAGAGAATAGCGACAAATGAAGAATGTTACATTCTTTATTATTTGACCAAACGCACATGGAACCGTTACTTTTGCAATGATAGGTATTCGGCCTCCCGATAATGACCTCAACAAACTATTTGGTGGTAATCTCATGCATTTCAAACCTAAAGCATTAAAGGTATTCACGTCTATAATGTTATAGGCTGCACCGGTATCTAGAAGTACATCTTTATCTATACCCTGGATGCTGAGAGGTATTGTTAACTTATCATTATCTGTCAATCGTTGATCATCTATTATGTTGCCAACCCAGATATCATCGATAGAGATACCTACTTCAAAATCATTTCCTGTTTTTGAGCATGTAGCTGGATTTTCCTCTTTCTCATCTAACCCTACTTTTTGTTCTTGAGATTTTCGTTTTTTTTTTTTGCATAACATTGTGCATTGAAGTGATTTTTCTTTTTACAGTATGAGCAGGTCTTTCCGAAAGCTGGGCATCTATTAAGCTCATGTGTGTATCCGCAAGAATTACATTTGATCTGTTTTTGTTTAGTATTCTTATTACCAGTATAAGTTCTTACATGTTGAGATCTGGGTGTTATCGATTGTGACTGCACAGAATGAATATTACTAGATCTTAATGCATTCGAAATGACTCGACTTTGCGATTCTACAATCTCAAACTGTAGAGGTAAGTGTGTCGCTTTTTCAAATGTTAGCTCGTCCTCCTGCAGTAATCGTTTTCTTAACGATGTGTCCAGAACCCCAAGGACAAGTTGGTCCTTACAAGCTTCATCTTCGAAATTTCCGAATTTACATTTCAAGGCTTGCTGGCGTAATTGCTCTATATAACGTTGCATAGACTGACCCGTTTGTTAAATCAGTTTATGAAATGTATATCTTTCAGTGGTCGTATTAATTGGTTTGGAATATATTTTTTTCAACAAATCCACTAATTGGCTATAAGATGTTTTTGTTACTTCTTGTGGTCTGACCAACTCTTTCAACTTCGAGTACAGTTCCGGTGGCAAGGAACTTAACAAAATTTGTTGTTTTTTATCTGTTTTCCAGTCTTGAAGTTCACTGTACAAATTAAACCTCTCAATGTAATTTTCTACAGATTCCCTTGTTTCATCAAAGCTATAGAAGGCTAATTCTGAATCTGCCATGATTCACTCATAAAATCTTTGCAATCAGCATCTGCTAAAAGGTTCGTATCAACACAGCCTCGAACGCCAAATTGTCTACTTGTTTTATATTGGGGGAATATCGAAAGAATAGCCGAGTGTTTAAAATCTTATAACGAAACCTGTTGCAAACTCATCAAATTAAAGAGAATGTCATTATCCATCATTTAATCAGGGAATCTGATGTTTCCGTCATACATTGCTCATCAGTAGCTAACATCAATACATAACCATATTACAAGATGCATACGTACTAATTTTCCATATGGTCTTTTACAGATAAAAGTACATTGGTACAGGTTACCTTCTGAAGTGTGCCCGCTGGCAGTATTTCATATTTTATTCGGATTTTCCAATAATCCATAGAAGCCCTCTTTATATTCCACTTAATTCTACATTATAAAATAAACTAAACATGTCTGCCAAACAATAGTAACATAGGAAACAATATCAACAACCTCAGACAATGCATAAAGCTAAATTTGCCTTTTAGTATGAAATAGTGCATTCGTTTAATTAATATTGTTTTCTTAATTTGCTTAATTGTTTCAACTTTATCAAGAATGAAATTCTGACTTTGTAGTTTGTTCTTAAGGTATTGCTTGCAATTTTCAGTCATGCATTTGCAATCTGAGTAACATCTTACTTTATTCTTGAACGAACAGTATCCTTTGTTACCTGTGTTACATGTACAAATCTTTAGGTAGGTCAAGAGAAGAAGTAATGTTTCATGTGTAATGGTAGATTTGAGATTCCCATTATTTGGAATGTATTAGCCATTGTTGACTGGTTAAGATATATCACATGGAGAGAGGCAAACCATACCATACCATAATTAGTAAATTGACTTTCTGAACGCGATGTTTAAGACTGATAAATGTTGGTAGCAGTGAATGCGAATCAGACTGGAATAAAAACCACCGTGTGATATCAGCTCGTCTAAAATTAAACATTCTTATGACTGTTGTAGTTTAAAATTTCCAAAGACAGAGACTTCACATATTATTTGTCTAAATCACAATATAATTTCTCACATACTATATAATCATTTCCTAAAAGTCCAATGGACATGAAATTAGCCATAGCAAACTTGAGAGCACTTATTTTGTTTGATTCGTTAATGGTTGTGTAACATCTCTTGAGAGTGTGTAATTCAGGAAGTATTTCGCAGAGATGATTACGGACTACCTCAAACCATCATACTTCCCAGCTCCAGGCAGAAATCGCCTCTAATCTAATCTTGTGGGAAAGAAGTGAGTGAACAGCACCAATATATTCGTATGAGGTAACCATAACAAAATTTGAGACACATGACATGAATTCACACCAAACCTTTCAGGTAAAACTATTCTTATGACAGTTTCGCTACTCTTCTCACGAAAAGTTGGACACTTGAAACTTTTGTCGCCCTAAAAATGTTCTTCCGAGTTACCAAAAGCAGCAACTGGACTTACGTGCCGTAGGTGCTTTTCTGTCGATTTTCGGTGTTGACATCAAGTCTTGAAATGACACAGAGCTATCGTTGGTCTTCTTTGGTGACACGTCTGGAGAGTTTGGAGAGTCTGTCAATGGGGAACTTTCATTGGTTCTTGGCTGTGAATCGGAACGTTCAGATATTGAGCTTGGTGCAAATGCATGTTCTGGTATCGCGTCTGGATTATAAGGATATTTACCCGTAGCCCGGAACCTGCTACTGCCAAGGAAAAAAGGATTTGTTTCCACTAAATAAATATGTTGTCACCAAATGGACCTAAAATAGGGCATAAACATTAATCAACATGCACGGCAGTGCATGAGCCAAGTTCTTCACGTCAAAAAACGTCAGCACTGCCAGAAGCATGTTATACAGGAACAAGAGTTTATGGCAAAATCGACGATTTGGGGGCCCTGTAAGAAAAAAGATGTTAAAGATAGGAATATGAGCTTTTACCGTTAAGGAGATATGGTAAATATGTGCAGATGTACAAAATTTCATATTCGTATCTCAAACTATGTTCTAGTTGTGGACCCCTGAAATTGCACATTTTAGGCTAACTGACTCACTCACTGACTGATTCACTCATCATATTGTTTAGGGTGTTTGGAGTAAGCTAGAAACATGAAATTTGGTATGAAGGTAGAGGATTATGAGCAGATAAGGGAAAAGTTCCGACATTTTGAAAAGGTCGCCATCTTGGATTCAAAATGGCCGCCAAACCTAAAATTTCAAAGAATACACAGCCTAAACGACTAAAGATAGAACAGTGAAATTTGGTATGAAACTACATCATTGATAGCAAATTAAGAATTTTTTTTACAAATTTGAAAAAGTCGCTATTTTGGATTCAAAATGGCCGCCAACCCTAAAATTTTAAAGAATACACAGACTAAACGGCTGCCGCTAGAATAATGAAATTTAGTTTGACAGTACAACATTATTAGTAGATTATGAAAATATTACAAAATATCTCTAAAGACGCCATCTTGGATCCAAAATGTCGGGCGTCATAAATCCATTTTCCAACTGCTTGAGCCAGAGATATGAAATTTGGCATAATGATGTATTATCAAGAGTAGTTTAGGAAAACATAACAACGTTTTAAAAAATTCACCATCTTTGATTCAAAATGGCAGCTGAAATACCATTTTTCACATCGTTCGAGATAGAGAAATGAAATTTGGTATGGCAGTGTATCATCACGAGTATGTCACGAAAATATAAGAAAACGTTAAAAATGTGTCCATCTTTTATCCAAAATGCCCTCCTAATCCCCACTTTATAACGACTGAAGCTAGAGAAACGAAATTTGGTATGAAGGTGTACCATTAAGAGTAGGTTAGAATAAATTCGGCTCGTCTTCCCTACTAGGGTACAGTTCCCAGCTGGAGCCTGATTGCGATAAAGGGGTGCGCCCCAGCGAGGCCATCTTGAAATTCTGGGGCCAGCGCCCCAATGAGGCGAAGCGAGTATATACATTAGACAAGTGTAAAAAGCTGCGAAATATCTATACGAGCAAAAGCACCAGGGGTGCAAACTGTCCAGTCAACTCCTTCAACCTTAAAAAGTGGTGAAATGGAATATGAATGAGCCTAGTTCCTCGCGCCAACTTCCAATACTCCTGCGTGTCCCATCAAGTTTTACTCGTCACAAACGTTAGCACTGCCAATAGCATGTTATA